>JARHVA010004220.1:842500-910000 GCA_037957365.1 Torreya grandis | reverse complement strand
TTCTCAATGCACCCTTTAAGGTGCACACTCAGGGATATTAATGCTTAACAATCCTCTACAAGAGATAGAGTTAATAAATTGATAAAAGTGAAAATATAAAGTATATATCATTTCCACTTATTTAAGGTAGGTTTATTAAATTTAGGTATTAATTTTTAAGCTAATTATTTCTATTTATGTAGGACCTTAACCTGAATGTCCTTTATCATAAAATTTTCCTTAAGAAGTGGAAAGGTTTCTTTGACTTCCTTGTGTGTGATTTGTGTTGTAGATTAATGTATTCATGTATCTTATAGAGATTTAGATTGAGTACCAATTCATATTCTATTGAAATAATCTTACAGCAAAAAGATCAAAATTAATCATAATTGAAATAAACGAGCTTTACCTTGAGAGGATAGATGAGGCCCCTATAAATTATGTACTTCATTTCCAAATCAACTAGTTATTTATCAATTGGTTTTTAAAACTCATAATTCATAAAATATAATCACATAATGGCTTTGATTTTACTTTATGAAGAGTTGGTGAACATTCATATGTAACTCTTGGTCCCTTATTCTAATTATATCACATTTAAAATGTTTCCTATGACTCGATGTAGGATTTATAATGCTTTGAAATGGTTTCATGAATTGGTACTCAATCCAAATATCTATAAGATACATGAATACATTAATCTACAACACAAAATCACACACAAGGAAGTCAAAGAAACCTTTCCACTTCATAAAGAAAATTTTATGATAAAGGACATTCAAGTTAAGGTCCTACATAAATGGAAATAATTAGTTTAATACATACATACATATGTATGTATGTATACACACACACACACACACACACACACACACACACACACACACACACACACACACACACACACACACACACACACACACACACACACACACACACACACACACACACACACACACACATACATATATATATCAAAATCTTTTGATATATATATATATATATATATATATATATATATATATATATATATATATATATATGTTGGATATTTTAAGAAAATCCATTACGGGGTTCCAATTTGAATACGTTCTTATGAATCCAAAGTCAACTCCTAACATAGAAATGTTTTAATTTAAAACACAATTTAGAAATATGACCACGAGTTATGCTCAAACTAATCTAACAGAAAGGGTAACCTTTCATTTTTTTTCATCTAAATGATGGAATTCTATCTATTGGCATGATATAATAATCAAATATGATTTATCTTTAACATAATTGTTATTTTTATTTTGAGTTGTATTATTTAAGGAGATGTTTTAGGTTTCCTTATCTAATTAACACAATGGGAACTCTATAAAGTTGTGGGTAATCTATGACTAAATAAAACCTTCAGAAAGGACTAACTTTTTCAATGCTACATCTACACTATCATTACACTTATTCAAAATGTAATGAAAAGGAAAAGAGAAAGCTGAAAGCAATGGACAAAATAGGTGATGCACCAAATTTTTTAATCTTATCCACTCATTTGAAAGTGCACAACGAACCATGGGATTGAATTATACATACACAACACCTGATTTGGCCATTTTACATAAGTAATTTGCAAAGAGGTTAAGGATTCCAAGTAAGATTAGAAGGGATGGTTGTCTTCCATTTCTAATCAACATAAGAAACCACTATAACACTAACTATAACCTGTAAGAAAGACACAAACTGCATAAAGGTAAGAAGAATGAGACAACAAATCAAGGGGAATCAAATCACCACATGACTAGATCAATCATTCATGAGTTTACACTAAACGCATAAGTAGAAGAAGGAAAAAAATCAGTCTTTATTGATCTAATGGCTTACAAAGGGATCAAGGCTTTGCCATACTCATGTGGAGGATCCTTTTACAAGCCATTCAAGGCAAAATATATAGAAGAATGGATGAGAGAGGAGGGGAAGAGACTAGGAATCTCATGAATGCTACCATAGTCATCTTTTTAGTTACAAAAGAAAAATATTCTTCAACCAAACATGCAAAGAGGGTGTTGTCATTTTGTTTCTCAATGCACTAGGCCAAGTGTTGATAGAGTTTTCTATGAAGGATGACATAGAATGTCATCATAGCTAATTTGATTCTTTATTAGAACCAATCTCTTCGTTTCCTGGGGTTACAAGTCCACTTCTTGAAGGGAAATTACAAGTTGAAGTCTTGACTCTTTGATTCTCATTGCATAATTACTATCTCCATGTCTCATCATGACCTCCCACCTATTTGTTACGTAGCACTCATGTTTTCTATTGCATCTGACTCCCATTGATATTTGTGACACCTAGTTCATGCTTGGCCATCTTCAAGTCTGATGTTGTACGATGTATTAGGTCTTTTAGGAGCCTTCAATAGCATGTTTAACTAATACAAGGTTTCCATGATGACACTTGACTGAAAATAACTTTTGAGGCTTCTCTCTAGGTATCTTAGAGGTAAGACTAAGGTTTATCAATCCATTTACTCCTCATTGCATGTGCATTCATGATATAAAGAGAAAAGACCTTGAGACAAGCTTGAGAAAGTTGATAGAAGGTTGTGTTTCATCTTGGAGAGCTCTCATCACCATGAAGCTAGTGTATTGGTTGTACATAAACCCTTCAACGTTACATGCAATCATTTGAATAAGCTTGTATATGACCTATAGAGTCCTCCAAATGAGATAAAAGATGTTTACATAGATGCTTTGAAGGTTTCTATGCCCTTAATGAACTCTACAAAGTTTGCAACTTCAATTTCCTTGTACAAGTAAGGGGCATCCTTCATTTAGGCATGTTGTTTGATCGAAAACCTATCTTTCCACCCTAAAAATCTCTAAAATGTCTTTTAAAGTGTCATTAGACCTCAACCCAAGCTTATCATGCCTCCTTAGATGATTAAGAGACTCTCACACATTTCAATGCCATGCAAATCAGTACAAATAGGTAATTTTAGGTATTTTTTATATTTTTTCTCTACACATGCCAAGATTATCGATCCAACATTTTCCCATGAGGTGTGTAGATGTTATTTGTATGCTTCAAGACCATTCAAATGCATTAGGATCACTTTTGAGGTTTTTTAGATTCATCGAGCTTCTTTGATGGCTTTGTAAGGGTTTTAACTTATTTATCTTCTTAACAATCATTCATAAAGCACAAGGCTTAATTTAATTTCTAAACAAATATAACTCAGAGTGCATAAACCTATTAAACTTAACCTAATTGCATTTTTATCCATGCACATGCTCAACTGACTTCACACATGAGGAAGTTGATCTTCTCAAGTTTGTAGGCCTCTAGGTGTGCATTCAATATGAGTGTTTAAGCAAAATATTTCTTCAAATTGCTTGGTTTATACTTAAACATCTCAAAATACCTACTAAAGACTCAATACAATGATATTGAACCTATTGAGATTTTAGACAAGTTTAAGAAACTCACCATATCTTCAAATGATAAGGAACTTAGATTAGTGCTTTAAAACTACTACAGGACTGTGAATAGGCCTATTAGGTCTTTGGAAAGGTGTTATTATTATAGGATCCTATCAATAATTTTTTCAATGCTTTCTTGAGATGTTATAAATCACTTACAATAATAAGAAACTAATCCTTTTATTAGTTTATTAAAGATTGAACTCAATGGCAATGGTTCTCTTTTAGGTCTCTCCAAGCCTAATATACCTTCTCCAAAATATATTGGCTCAATCCAATCACCAAATGACTTGGATCACTTATCCAAATGTTTTAATATTCTCACACAATAATATTATACCTTCATATAAATTTTAGGTCCAAAAATCCAAGTAAACACAGTCAAATTTCTCTTTCTAGACCTTTCTCTGTGACTACCTATAGGAAGTCGTGAACACAATCAATTTTAGATAAAATCACAAGGTGAGTTTAAATACAAAACCAATTGTAAAACCTAATGATACCCTTATAGCAACTTTCTATAAAATTTTAATGGATTTGATTGGTTAATCTTTAATTTATAATTCTTTGATAGAGTGCCTAGTGTTTGTGGGTAGTTTGACAATTTTGACCCTAATGGTATTCTTTGAATGGTTTCCCTAATGGAAAGGAGTCTAATAACCTTTTAAAACTTCTCCAAAATATAGTCCACACCCTGATTTACCTTCCAAACCTCATGTTCAACATAAACTTGCATCATTTTCCATATTCTGGTGTGCAGATCTATAGGGTATCTCTTAAGCCTAACCCATTAAAACCTTATTCTTGGATTACCTCTACTACTTTCAATTGTGTATAAATGATCTTGGAGATAAAAATATGTGTTATTTGGCTTTATTTATGGCCTTCTTTCAAGTGGGAAACAACACAATCCTGCCAATATTCCTTCATTCTGAATCTGTAGACTTGACATAGTCCACTAGCATGATAGAGTTGGTTCAGATCTGAATAATTTAAAAGAGTTGAACACAAATAATTCACACAAAATAATATATATGTTATATTATATTTAATTATGTATATCAAACCATATGGGAGATACAAAATATATAGGAATATCATTCCTATATTTGGGGAGATCAAATCTCCATGAAAATCTCAAAAACTCTCTATTAAAACTCAACCTAACAAGCTCCTAATAACACACTAAAATATGAATATATTGTGACTCACAATATATTAGATAAAATAACATATAGACTATTAACATAATATTGTTAACAATAATATTTGCATTGGTCATTAATAATGTGAATATATAATTATACCTTAACATTCACCCCCTTGTGAACATTATTAATCCTATCCTACAACCCCTTAATGTGAACATGGGGAAAACAACTATCCCATAACTGTACCTATACTCATGACTTGGTGATTTTTAGAGGGCAAACACAAACCTTACATGATGTTTTTATAAATGGTTGACCAATAACCAAAATAGTGGTTTTACAAGTAGCTAACCAAAAACCTCAAAACAATACCTGATGGTTTTACAGATGGATAACCAACAACCAAAATAGTGGTTTTATAAGTGGCTAACCAGAAACCACAAAAGAATGGTTTTACAAGTGGTTTACCATAAACCATGTCATGATGTGAAATATAGATTATATCTCACATGATTCTCACAATTTAGAGAAGTTACATAAGAATATACATTTCACTTATGAAAAATGTGAATAGGTACAACATCTATTCTTATTCACACCACACTATGTTGAAAATAAACACAACACACAACTAAAAGAAAAATGCCACTAAATTAGAAAGTGGCCCCTTCACTAGTGGCTAACGAGAGGCATAAAAATCTTCCAATCTCCATTGCCTCGTTCCTCCAATATATTCATTACTTATCAAAATAGATTTTGAATCTCATTGGACATCACATACAAGCAATAATGCATCCATTCTAGTAAATGGTTGGACTTTGACGACCAAATGACATAAAAAAATTTATTACAACACATACCTCTACTAAAAATACTTTGAAACTTTTTAATTTTTGTTTTTGACATTCTATGACTTAAATTCAATAATATGACTACTAGGATCCTAAAGTAAGACTAGACTTATATAAAAGACAAATAATTGACTGTAGAACATATTTGTAGTCTACATACATTAAGATGATAAAAACAGAATCCTAAATAACTTTTATACAATTTTAAAAAGAAGTCTAAACTAAAACCTATATAGCTCAACTTTACTATTACAAGGACTTTAACAAAACAAACATTAAAAACTAAGATGCTTTAATGATATCCAATTTGGATATTGATCGACTCATCTAACATTTGACTCCAAATAGGACAAAATAACTCTAAATATACAATACTTTATATGATACTTTGATATCTATAATTAATAACCTAAACTTAATGGAAAAATATTGACATACCCACACATGTTTTTCAAATAATATCGTGCTAGAATACATTGAGCAGCAGGTGAGCTTCAGATACATAGCTGAGCACATTAGACGAAGATCTTTTTTTTAAGAAGGCAATGTAACATAGATAATGATGAAGAGCTTGTATAGAATAAAAAGATCATCATACCTAGAAAATATATAGAAGTAGATGGATAACATAGATCTGATATAATTAATTTTTCATAGATATAAAATAATGTACCCTATCATCAAATTTACACAGTTTTGAGGTCTTCACCATGAAACAAATCAGCTAGTTGGATTGCACTAAATAGAGAAAAATATGGTGAGTTAGCATAGAGATCTACCTACCATGTACATAGTGAATTTTGAGAGACACAAGGATGTATTGTAATTAATTGAAGATATGCAATGCCTTCACAATGATAGAGACCATGATCTTTAGAAAGTTTATCCAAAGAATCAATAAAACAAGGATATATTTTGATGAAACTACTCCCATGCACATGAAACTAGACGTATTATTAGATGCAAACATATGAGGATAGATCTGCATATTTGCTCACACCTCCTTCAAATATCTACACCACTCCTTTCTTATGACTAGATGTTTCTTTGATAGTATAACAACTACAATGACAACTATAAAGCTAATATAAACTAAACTCTATTCTAAAATATGGTTTTCATAGCTTGGGGCATGCAAGGAATTTTAGAATTTCCCCTTTATAGATTAAAAAACCATACTTCACAAGAATCCTCCTTCCTTCTATGATACCATATGATAAAGTTGGTTTAAATTTAAATAATTTAAAAGATACGAAAACATATAATTCATATAAAATAATATCTATGTTATATTATTTTTGTTGTTGTACATCAGACCATATGGGAGATACAAAATATATATGAATATCTTTCCTAATTTGGGGAGATAAAATATCCATGGAAATCTCCAAAACTCTCTATTAAAACTCAACCTAACAAACTCCTAACAACACACTAAAATACAAATATATTTTGACTCACAATATATTTAGTAAACTAACATATAGACTATTAATGTAATATTGTTAACAACAATATTTACATTGGTCATTAATAATGTGAACACATAACTATACCTTAACATAACATTCATACTTTGGTGGTTTCTCTACCATTTTGACCTTACTAATTCTTTAAGGAGGCCTGAGAGAGTTTGACAAGGTTGATTAAAATTTTGTAAACTTGTTTCAATCAATTTCATAATTAGAAACATTTCACACTCTCAAAAACCTACCTGTCATGTCAAAATACAATCAAACATGACATTTTTACCATTATAGGTCTGGTTCATGGATTCATATGTTGATTTTGGTGTTTTAGGTACTAATCATACCCTAAAATATCTCTCACACCCTTTATTTTGCATCAATGATCTCACAAATTCATTCAAATTCTCTAAAATTGAGGACCTAGGGTTTTATTGGGTTTTTGAGGTAGTAAAATTCTTAAAGATGATTCATAAAGCAAAGGTCCGTAGACTCAAAAATTTTGACAAAAATTTCTAGGTCATATGGCTACCTTCCAACCCCTATGATCACTAGGCTTGTAGTCCCTTCTCCTTCATGATCCAACATTAGTAAACTCATCTTCTTCACCAAGTATGTGACTCGATGGATTTTTTTAGTGGATTTGTTCCCTTTTTTGCACCTACAACATTGCAAAATCTTAATTTTGGACTTGATAAGGCTAGAGGACCCTAGTATGCATGTAAAAAAACTTAAAATCAAGCATTCCTACTTTGATAGCCCATGAGATACATTTTTTGCTGGTTGTAGATGATAATCATGACCTCTTAGGTATGTTGGGTTTGAAAACTATCCTTTCTAACCTAACCCTACCACCTTCACATTAGAAACTTCCTCACAAGAATTAGACAAGTGCATGCATCATATGCATCATCATTTTTGACCTTTAGACTAGCTCTACTAACTCAAAGCACATTTAACTTGGAATAAGAATGACCTTGAGGAATTCATTACCTTTACAACTTTACTTGGAGACCTATACCATGTTTTATGACTTCATTTACATGGCTGCCCCTTCCTATCAGGGCTCTCTAGATTGACTTCAACATTTCTTATGTATTTTCAATAAGTATTTGCATAGGAAAAGACTTGGATAAGAATATAATAATCGAAAACATAAACCTTGACTTTTACAAATACCTAAAACAATGTTAAAATACATTATACTTTCCAAAATTGTATAAGAATTTATTTAGACCTTGAAACAAATTGATGACACAAACACACGACACCATGACAATATTCTTAACAAGGTCACTTATGAGGTTAGATGACTTAGATACTTGGTTTGAAGATAGAGCAATCTATGGTGGTTAATTTGGCCAACAATTATCATGTATATCGCTGAGGATTTACTGAGTATGGGGTGATGTATATCGAGTTGGTTGATAAGATTACTAAAGAAGTATCATAAAATTAAAATCATAATATAACTTAAAGATTGTATAAAATTTTCTCATTACAGTGTTAATAACCATATAATTATAAATCAAATATATCATTCTAAGAATTTTTTCTTTCTTTAGTTTATAAACATTTTGAAATATCTGATGTATTTTTAGATTCCATGACAATTTTTACCAAGTAGATCCATATTAGTTTTTCCTACCAAAACTATTATTTATCCATTTATTTATAGAACAAGTGCTTGTTAGTTTGGGTTAGTTTTCTCTAGTAAATTGTATTCATAAATTATTCCATTTCTAAATTACATTAATATGGATATTATTCTACTCCATTGCTAAATCAATTTTATGAAAAAAGGTAAACACCTAATTTTTTTACAAGGTTTATTATTGTAATATTTTTTGTGTGGTTTTATGCATATAGATCATCATTTCAAATTACATACTTATTATTACTTTTATGTTTGTTCTCTCTTTTTTCTTCATGTGGCCTCTTCCCTTCTTCTTTCTTCTTTATTCAATTTTCTCTCTCCATGCATTTTTGTCTGTGGGTATCTCCTCCTCTCTCCTTCCTCTTATTTTTGTCTAGGATAAAATTAGTAGTTCACTAGGATATAATTGAGCTATTATTGATTCTATCCTTTTTTATTTTTGGGCCTTTTACCCCTATTTTAACTTTTGCTCTTTGTATGTGTTGACCATTTTGTGAATCCTGCATGCCAAAATCTGGTCCCCCTCTTTTTTGCCTTGAAAACTTGTTCTTCATGACCTTTTACCCTAAAACCAAGTCTTAACCCTTTAAAAATCAAGGAAAAGTTAATTTTGTGCAGGTGCAAGTGGTGTCTCATCAAGCATTGGTATTTTCTAGCACTCATAGAGCAAATCAGGATCTCATAACAACATTACTTATAAGCTTTACAAGTAATAAGTAGGAGCACTCGACAAACCCAAAAGGGTCTATGGCCAGTTCCAGTGTAAGTCGGGTTTTTATAAGTACTTTACTTTCCAATTTTCATGAGTTGGAGTTGTTCACAAACCCAAAAGGGTAAGGAAGAAGCAATCGGGTTTTGAGACATCCTTACTTCAAAGCTTTTTTGAGTAAGTCCTTTAGAAGAGCCAAAATTGGTCTTAGACACTTCTCAAGGAAAGTGTTTTTGCATGGAGGTCACCTGGGCATTTTGTAGGGTCATTTTCAATTTTCCTAAAGGGTATGTGCCATTATGGGAGGTACTTCAAAGATGAAACAGACCTTTACAAAACTTTTGAAGGGTATGTTTAAAGGTAGAATGGACCTTGCAAAGGGATTTTTGTCAACATGAGGACCAATACAAAAGTTTCAAAGGGCACTTTTGGCTTGAAATGCCCTTGCAGAGGGTATCCTGTTGAAGCAAAGGGGCAAAGAAAAGAAGCCCGAAGGGAACTTGCCTTTTGGGAAAAGTGACAAGTGGAAGGATTTTTCCTTCAGACATTTTGTCTGAAGAAAAACTGAAGAAAGCAAGCCAAGGTCAAATTCCTTCAGACAAAATGTCCAAAGGAATTCCTTCAGACATTTTGTTCGAATAAATTTGATGGTCACAAAAATTCTAAAGGGTGTCTTTGCGGAGGGCACTTGGTCAAGAAATATGACTCTTTTCACTTTTTTGAATGGTCATTTTTAGAGTTTTTGAAGGGCACCTGCCCTTGTAGAGGGTGATTTTGGATGGGAGAAGCCTTTGTGGAGGGAACTTTAAGAAAGAGAGGATGAAGAAAAAATTCTTGAAGGTCACATGCCTTTTGGGAAAAGAAGCAATTAAAGGAAAGAATTCCTTCAGACAAAATGTCTGAAGGAATTCCTTCAGATATTTTATTTGAAAGAAAGCGCAGCATAAAGGCCCACCAAAAGAAAGGCACAAAAGCAAACCTAAAAGAGAATTTATTCAGATAAAATATCTAAAGGAATTCCTTTGGACATTTTTTCTGAAGAAATTTGACATTACCAAAATCTGGAAGGCCCGAGAAATAACAAGCACCCGAGAGCTCAAATGGTTAAAGATAAAAGGGAGAAAACCAAGGGAAAAGGAAATAAACAAGTAAGAGAAAACAAGGTGGGTAACCTAAAACATGGCCACCCAACACAATAAAGTAAAAGCTCAAAATGTTATAAATGGCATGACAAGTCAAAAGCACAGACCCAAGGACCAACCAGACCAAGTAAAGTGGCACAAGTGTCATTAGCAAGAAGAGTAAATGCACTTAGGTGAAATAGTCTCTACCAAAAACCAATAAAATAATTGGTTTTCAAACTATAGAGGAGATCAACCTATGTTTTCATGCTTTGCCATTAATGCATAGCTAGTTGTGCCCAATATTGAATAGAGCATGGTCCAATTAACACAAGTTGGGGATGGATTTGTCAGTTGATAGAAGAAGTATTCCATGCTTTTGCAGGCCCAAGATAGCAAAGACAATGACTTGGACATCTACAACATGGATCTCCCATACACAATTAGAAGAATATGGTAGTAGCATGGGCTTTTGGTCCCTATAAAAGTGTTTAACTTAGCATGGGTTTCCATCCCTTGATTTTACAACTATCTATTTCCAAGTTCTCTATATATTTTTAACTTCTCATTTGAGGAAAGGGATCTCTCAGCATTGTATGGTGAATCCCTGAAGGAATTTACCTTGAATCAAAAGAAGCAGTTTTACCTCCATTTGTGCTTGCACTTTCGCATATGTCTATGGTTTTATCTTATGTTAAGTCATTTCCTTTTCATGATTTCATAAGTTTATGCCAACATATCTAATGTATTGTGAGTTCTTCTCTTGTAGGTCAACAAGAAGTGTCTAGCTTAGAGTATAGACACATGTGAACAAGCTTTCCATAGTGTGTCTTAAAACACCTCTGGTGGTTCTTATTCCTTGTATCTCCATAGGATCCCCTATTGAAACATTGATGCAAGAAAGAATCCCATTTGAATTAAATGTATGCTTGCTTCTTTCTGGTGTAAAGTGTATGTCAAAGATGAGTAGACCAACCATTTTGGTGCATCACTACATTAGTTTAGGTTCTAATTTTAGTATTTCTCTATCTTTTCATCCCCCCCATTGTTAGCAGTATGAAATCTAGGGCCTCAAGGTGCATCAAGGGGAGCTAGCCCCTAATCTAGAGATTCATCCCTCACATTTGCAACCCATAGTAAGAGGGGTGTCTCCATTATGTCATGTGGAGGAAGAGAGCTGATCCTCCCTTTAGAGGGTGCAATCTAATGCATCAATAGTTTTTGGTATGCTGGGTGGGACATTTTATCCAAGAGGTTGAAGAATTCTTGGTGTGTTCTTCAACAAATCAGTGTTTAGAGGCATTCAATCAACACCAATGGTGACTCAAAAGATACATCAATTGGTTGAGCAGCCCGAGTGATCCTTTGAAGAGCATTGGTAGTATGTTGATTTATGAAGTTTCATGGTTGCATGTGGTTATGATTTTTTCCCTTTGTAGGTTGGTGAAACATTGCAGGCTTTGCCTCTTCCTCCTCAGTTTGAGTACATCCTTGGCCAACCTGGCTATGATCCTTACTAGGTCCAATATGACTAGTTTTAGCCCTATCATGAGCTATATTAGTCTTATGCCCAGTCTTGTCAATGTGTTGCTTCTCCTAGTCAGCCTAATCCTTTTGCTAATCAGCCCATTTCTACCTTCAAACAAGCAGTTTTGGGGTATGATAGGTATGTAGTGGAGCTTGACACTATAAGGGGATGTGGCCAAGAAATTCTTGCTTATTTCATCCATCAAGTGAGAAATGCATTAGAGCTGGTCGAGAGTGAATGGACTCCTATTTAAATGAGCCAATTAGTAAAGGCTTACAAATGAGATGTTGGATGTGAGTGGTTTGATTGCATCTTTGGAAGAGAAGCTGAGTATTCATGAGAGGTAGCCTTACCAAGTCTATTAACCTGCATACCCACTACCCCAAGTCTCATATCAGCCATACATAGCCCTTACTCATAAGCCAACTCAATCTTGTCAAAGTCTTTTCCCTATTCATGTTGAGGAGAGTTTTGAAATAGAAAATATTGTGTTTAAGGCCAATCTTGATAGGTAGATTGAGTTGGAAAATCTTCACATGCATCAATCTATGTTTGTAGCAAGGGAAGTGTAATCTAAGCCCTAACTACCCTCTCACATTATAGCCCCATCACCCCAAAAGGAGACTTCTAGTCCTAGGATCATGAGCTGGAGTAAAGTAGTTGAGTCATGGAGTAGAAAGGAGGAGATGGGCATTGTTCAAGAGTGTGAATTACAAAATGAGGCTAGTCCTTCTCAAGTCCCTCCTACCCTTCATCAAGAAGCTTCTTGTAATCCATGGCAGCCTTCATGCACTCTCCATTTCTATGATGATTCCTATGAGCTCCAAGAAAGACTCTTTCAATAAAATATAGCTAAGCAAATTAAGGAATTAGAGACAAAGGTGAGATTACTTAGTGAAAGTGAGATGGAAGTTTTAGACCTTAGAGAGGAGCCTATGCCAAAAGACACCCCTTCTACCAATCCTCAAGATAATTTTGATATTTATGAAGTGTTGGTCAAGTGGAGAGTAGAAAATCAAGTGATTTTGGCCCATGGTATGCCCCTATTTTCTCATGAGCTTTCAAAAAGACCCCCTACTTTCCATTCCCAACCTGATTTTGACAATCCTTGTGTTCCACCTCCTTACCTGGTAAATAAATAATGTTTCTCTTGTGTTGAGGAATCCATCTTGAGGGAATCAAGTGAAGAGGAGTATGTTTAGTTCATGACTGATCAGGGAGGCTTCATGAGTATAGATGAGGAGGAGATCACCATAGGTACCCCCCTTGGTGAATAAGAAGACAAGTCACAAGCTTTTGCATATATCTCTGATGAGGAATCGATGATTATTGACTCTTTTCTCACTTTGCAAGACATCATGGAAGACCATGGATAGATTCTTGATCATTCTTTGAATGATTTTTTTGAAGTCATTGGGGCAGATTACACTCTTCTTCAAGGACGCTATGAGTTGATTAAGGGTGGAGAAGGTAACATTGGGACTCAAATAAGTATGCAAATGAGAAACAAGATTTTATATTTATCCTTTGAAGAGGTTGGTGAATCTGAAGATGATATTTTTTAAGTCATCAAGGAGGGATATCATCTTCTACAAGGAACCCATCAGCTCTAGAAGGATGAAAAAGAATCATGTGGGCCTAAAGCTTCTAAGGAACATGAGGAACATGAAACCAATCCTCTTGGAGACATGCCTACTAAAGAGATAAAAGTTGACCATGAGATAAAGAGTTGGCATAAATATGAAATGTCTAAGCATGTGTAAGAGGAATATGTCTTCATTAGAGACCTCTTCAAAGATTATGCCTTCGAGACTAGACCAAGTGAAGTACAGAGGAAGAGCCCTAATCTACAAAGCGTTCAATTCAAAGAGAAGCATGCTTGGCACTTTGTTTTATCTCATCTTAAAAGTGACTTAAGAAGTTTCCCCTTTGATCTAGGAGGGAGAAAAGCATACATAGTTAGTTGTACATAGTAGTTTTCTTTCAATTGTGCTATCTTTGATTTCCCTAAGGGTTGATTTCATGTGTGTACTATTTTTCACCTTTATGTGTGTTTTTTCATTATTGTTTGGGGTAAAATATTTGTTGATTCTTAGGTCCTTACAAAGCTATTATTGAATTCTCCGAGATGCATCCTGACTCCATGCCTAATGGACTTTTAGGCCACTAGTCTTCTCAAGCATAGCAGGCATGCTTCCTCTACAAGTCATGAATTTGTTGACCATTTTTTGAATCCTACATGCCAAAATGCACTTGCCCCCTCTTTTTTGCCTTGAAGCCTTGTTCTTCATGACCTTTTGCCCTGAAACTAAGTCTTAACCCTTTTAAAATCAAGGAAAAGTTGCTTTTGTGTAAGTGCAAGTGTTGTCTCATCAAGCATTGGTCTTTTCCAACACTCACAGAGCAAATCAGGTTCTTAGAAGAGCATTACTTATAAGCTTTACAAGTAATAATTAGGAGCACTCGACAAACCCAAAAGGGTCTATGGCTAGTTCTAGTGCAAGTCAGGTTTTGAAAATTACTTTACTTGCCAATTTTCATGAGCTGGGGTCATTCACAAACCCAAAAGGGTAAGGAAGAAGCAATTGGGTTTTGAGACGTCTTTACTGCAAAGCTTTTTTGAGTAAGTCCTTCAGAAGATCCCGAATTGGTCTTAGACACTTCTTAAAGAAAGTGTTTTTCTATGGAGGGCACCTGGGTGTTCTGTATGGTCATTTGTAATTTCCTTGAAGGGTTTATGCCCTTGAGAGAGGCACTTCAAAGATGAAATAGACCTTTATAAAACTTTTGAAGGGTATGTTTAAAGGTAGAATGGACCTTGTAGAGGAATTTTCATCGGCGTGAGGACCAATACAAAAGTTTTGAGGGGCACTTTTGGCTTGAAATGCCCATGTGGAGGGCATCAAGTTGAAGCAAAGGGGAAAAGACAAGAAGATCAAAGGGAACTTTCCCTTTAAGAAAAGTGACAAGCGGAAGGAGTTTTCTATTGGACATTTTTTCCAAAGGAAAACTGAAGAAGGCAAGCCAAGGTCGAATTCCTTCAGATAAAATGTCTAAAGGAATTCTTTCAAACATTTTGTCTCAAGAAATTTAATATTCATAGAAAGTCTGAATGGGTAAGTGTCTTTACAGATGGCACTTGATCAAGAAATAAGACTCTTTTCACTTTTTTGAAGGGTCATTTTTAGAGTTTTCAAAGGGCACATAACCTTGCAAAGGGCGCTTTTGGATGGGAGAAGCCTTTGCAAAGGGTACATTAATAAAGAGAGGATGAAGACAAAAGGCCCAAAGGGCACATGCACTTCAGGAAAAGAAGCAATCAAAGGAAATAATTCCTTCAGATAAAATGTCTGAAGGAATTCCTTCAAACATTTTTTTCTAAAGGAAAGCGCAGTACAAAGCCATGCCAAAAGAAAGGTACAAAGGTAAGCCCAAAAGATAATTTATTTAGACAAAATGTCTGAAGTAATTCCTTTGGACATTTTTTCCAAGGAAATTCGATATTACCAAAATCATGAAGGCCCAAGAAATAACAAGCACCTAATAGCCCGAATGGTTAAAGAAAAAAGGGAAAATGCCTAGGCAAAGGGAAATAACAAAGTAAAAGAAAATAAGGTGGGTAACCCAAAACATGGCCATGCAACACAATAAAGTAAAATCTAAAAATGTTCTAAGTGGCATGATAAGTCATAAGTATAGACCCAAGGACCAACCAGAACAAGGCAAGTAGCATAGGTGTCATCAACAAGAAGATTAAATGCACTTAGGTGAAATAGTCTCTACCAAAACCTAAAAAAATAATTGGTTTTTGAACTATAGAGGAGAGCAACCCATGTTTTCATGATTTGCCATTAATACATAATTAGTTGCACCCAGCATTAAAGCGAGCATGGTTTAGTCAACACAACTGGGGGATGGCTTTGTCAGTTCCTAGGAGTATCCCATGCTTTTGTAGGCCTAGGATAGCAAGGGTAATGACATGGACATCTATAGCATGACTCTCCCATACACAATTAGAAGAATACGGTAGTAACATGGGCTTGTCATCTTTTCAAAATTGTTTAACTCAACATGGGTTTCCATCCCTTGATTTGTCAGCTATCTATTTCGAATTTCTCTATATATTTGTAACTTCTCATTTGAGAAAAGGGATCTCTCAGCATTGTATGGTGAATCCCTAAAGGAATTTACCTTGAATCAAAAGAAGCATTTTAACCTCCATTTGAGCTTGCACTTTTGCATATGTTTATGGTTTTATCTTATGTTAAGTCATTTCCTTTTCATGCTTTCATAAGTTTATGCCAACATATCTAGTGTATTGTGAGTTATTCTCTTGTAGGTCAACAAGAAGTGTCCATCTCAGAGTATAGGCACATGTGAATAGGCTATCCATAGTGTGTCTTAGAACACCTCGAGTGGTTCTTCCTCCCTATATCTCCATAGGATCCCCTATTGAAACACTTATGCAAGAAAGGTTCTCATTTGAATGAAGTGTATGCTTGCTTCTCTTTGGTGTAAAGTGTATGTCAAAGATGAGTAGACAAACCATTTTGGTGCATCACCACATTAGCTTAGGTTCTGATTTTAGTATTTCTCTCACTTTTCATTCCCACCATTATTAGTAGTAGGAAATCTAGGGCCTCAAGGTGCATTAGGGGGAGCTAGCCCCTAAGAGGATCCCCTATTGAAACATTGATGCAAGAAAGGTTCTCATTTCAATGAAGTGTATGCTTGATTCTCTCTGGTGTGAAGTGTATGTCAAAGATTAGTAGACCAACATTTTGGTGCATCACTGCATTAGTTTAGGTTATGATTTTAGTATTTCTCTCACTTTTCATCTGCCTCGTTGTTAGTGGTAGGAAATCTAGGGCCTGAAGGTGCATCAAGGGGAGTTAGCCTCTAATCTAGAGATTTATTCCTCATATTTGTAACCCATAGTAAGAGGGGTGTCTCCATTGTGTTGCATGGAGGAAGAGAGCTGAGCCTCCTTTCAGGGGGTGCAATCCACCATGTCAAGAGTTTTTGGCATGCTCGGTGGGACATTTTGTCTAAGAGGTTGAAGAATTCTTGGTGTGTTCTTCAATAAATTAGCCTTTAGAGTCATTCAATCAACAACAATGGTGAATCTAAAGATACATCAACTAGTTGAGTAGCCTGAGTGATCCTTTAAAGAACTTTGGTAGTATGTTTATTTATGAAATTTTATGGTTTCATATAGATATGAGATTTTCCCTTTGCAGGTTGGTGAAATATTGTGGGCTTTGCCTCTTCCTCCTCAATTTGTGAAATTCCTTGGCCAGCCTAGCTATGATCCTTACCAACCTTGTGTTGATCCTTACCAGGTCCAATATGACCAATTTCAGCCCTATCATGAGCTATATCTGTCTTATGCCTAGTTTTCTCAATGAGTTATGTCTCCTAGTTAGCCTAATCCTTTTGGCAATCAGCCCATTTCCACCTTCAAACAAACACTATTGGGGTATGATAGGTATGTAGTGGAGCTTGAAACTAGAAGGGGATGTGGCCAATAAATTCTCGATCATTTCATCCATCAAGTGATAAATGCATTAGAGCTGGTCAAGAGTGAATGGACTCCTATTGAAAGAGCCAATTGGCAAAGGCTTACAAATGAGATGTTTAATGTGAGTGGTTTGATTGCATCTTTGGAAGAGCAGCTAAGTATTCATGAGAGGCAGCCTTACCAAGTCTATCAACCTGCATACCCACATCCCCAAGTTTCATATCAACCATACACAGCCCCTACTCATGAGCCAACTCAAGCCTATCAGAGTCCTTTCCCTAATCATGTTGAGGAGAGTGTTGAAATAAAAAATCTTGTGTTTAAGGCCAATCTTGATAGGCAGATTGAGTTGGCAAATCTTCACATGCAGCAGTCTATGTTAGTAGTAAGGGAAGTGGATTCCAAGCCCTCACTACCCTCTCACATTGCAACCCCATCACCCCAAAAGGAGACTTTTAGTCCTAAGATCATGAGCTATATTAAATTAGTTGAGTCATGGAGAAGTAAGGAGGAGAAGGGCATTGTTCAAGAGTGTGAAGTACAAAATGAGGCTAGTCCTTCTCAAGTCCCTCCCACCCTTCCTCAAGAATCTTCTTGTAATCAATGGCAGCCTTCATGCACTTCCCATTTCCATGATGATTCCTATGAACTCCAAGAAAGAATATTTCAATAAATATAGCTAAGCAAATTAAGGAATTAGAGGCAAAGGTGAGATTGCTTAGTGAAAGTGAGATGGAAGTTTCAGACCTTAGAGAGGAGCCTATGCCAAAAGACACCCCTTCTACAAATCCTCAAGATAATTTTGATATTAATGAAGTGTTGTTCAAGTGGAGAGAATAAAATCAAGTGATTTTGGCCTAAGGTCTGCCCCTATTTTCATATGACCTTTAACAATGTTCCCCTACTTTCCATTTCCAACCTAATTTTGACGATCCTTGTGTTCCACCTCCTTGCCTGGTAAATGAAGAATGCTTCTCTTGTGTTGAGGAATCCATCTTGAGGGAATCAAGTGAAGATGAGTATTCTCAATTCATGACTAATTAAGGAGACTTCATGAGTGCAAATGAGGAGAAGATCACCATAGGTACCCCCCTCTGTGAACAAGTAGACAAGTCACAAGATTTTTCCTCTATCTCTGATGAGGAAGAGATGATCATTGACTCTTTTCTCACTTTTTAAGATGTCATGGAGGAGAATGGATAGATTCTTGATCATTCTTTGAATGATTTGTTTGAAGTCATTGGGTCAGATTACACTCTTCTTCAAAGAGGCTATGAGTTGGCTAAGGGTGGAGAAGGCAGCATTGGGACTCAAATAAGTATGCAAAGGAGCAACAAGCTTTTATATTTATCCTTTCAAGAGGTTGGTGAATCTAAAGATTATATTTTTGAAGTCATCAAGGAGGAATATCACCTTCTAGATGGAACCCATCAGCTTTAGAAGGATGGAGAAGAATCATGTGGGCCTAAAGCTTCTAAGGAACATGAGGAACATGAAACCAATCCTCTTGGATACATGCCTACTAAAGAGATACAAGTTGACCATGAGACAAAGAGTGGGCAAAAATATGAAATATTTGAATGTTTGCAAGAGGAATATGTCTTCATTGGAAACCTATTCAAATATGACCCCTTCGAGACTAGAACAAGTGAAGTTCCAAGGAAGAGCCCTGATCTACAAAGTATTCAATTCAAAGAGAAGCATGCTTGGCACTTTGTTTCATCTCATCTTGAAAGTGTCTTAAGAAGCTTCCCCTTTTATCCAAGAGGGAGAAAAACATACATAGTTAGTTGTACATATTAGTTTTCTTTCAGTTGTGTTGTCTTTGTTTTCCCTAAGCATTGATTGCATGTGTGTAGTGTTTTTCCTTATTGTTTAGGGTAAAATATTTGTTGGTTCTTAGGTCCTTACAAATTTTTTTTGACTTCTCCAAGATGCATCCTGACTCCATGCCCAATGGAATTTTAGGCTACCAATCTTCTCAAGCATAGCAGGCATGCTTCCCCTATGAGTCACCAATTTGTTGACCATTTTGTGAATCTTACATTGCAAAATACCCCCCCAACTCTTTTTCTCCTTGAAGCCTTGTTATTCATGACCTTTTGCCCTAAAACTAGGTTTTAACCCTTTAAAAATCAAGGAAAAGTTTCTTTTTTTAGGTGCAGGTGTTGTCTTATCAAGCATTGGTCTTTTCTAGCACTCACAAAGCAAATCAGGTTCTTAGAATAACATTACTTGTAAGCTTTAAAATTAATAAGCAGGAGCACTAAACAAACCCGAAAGGGTCTATGGCCAGTTCTAGTGTAAGTCTAGTTTTTAAAAGTACTTTACTTGCTAATTTTCATGAGTTGTAGTCATTCACAAGCCCAAAAGGGTAAGGAAGAAGCAATCGGGTTTTGAGACGTCTTTATTTTAAATCTTTTTTGAGTAATTCTTTCAAAAGATCTCGAATTGGTCTTAAACACTTCTTAAGGCAAGTGTTTTTTTGTGGAGGGCACCTGCGCATTCTGTAGGGTCATTTTCAATTTCCTCAAAGGGTATGTGCCCTTATGGGAGGTACTTCAAAGATGAAATGGACATTTACAAAACTTTAGAAGGGTATGTTTGATTGCAAAATGGACCTTACGGAGGGTTTTTTTGTCAATATGAGGACCAATACAAAAGTTTTAAAGGACACTTTTGGCTTGAAATGCCCTTGTAGAGGGTAGCTGATTGAAGCAAAAGGGCAAATATAAGAAGCTCGAAGGGAACTTGCCCTTCAAGAAAAGTGACAAGCAGAATGTCCAAAGGAAAACCAAAGAAGGCAAGCCAAGATCGAATTCCTTTGGACAAAATGTCTGAAGGAATTCCTTTGGAAATTTTGTCTAAAGAAATTCGATGGTCATAGAAAGGTTAAAGGGTAAGTGTCTTTGCAGAGGGAAATTGGTTAAGAAAGAGGGCTCTTTTCATTTTTTTCAAGGGTCATTTTCAGAGTTTTTGAAGGGCACCTGCCCTTGTGGAGGGCACTTTTGGATGGGAGAATCATTTGCTAATGGAAATTTAAAAAAGAAAGGACAAAGATAAAAGGCTCACAAGGCACATGCCCTCTAAGAAAAGAAGCAATCAAATAAAAGAATTCCTTCAAACAAAATGTCTAAAGGAAAGCATAGCACAAAGGCCCATCAAAAGAAAGGCACAAAGGCAAGCGCAAAAGAGAATTTATTCAGACAAAATGTCCAAAGGAATTCCTTTGGATATTTTGTCCAAAGAAATTCAACATTACCAAAATCCTGAAGGCTGAGAAATAACAAGTGCCCGAGAACCCGAATGGTTAAAGATAAAAGAGAAAAAGCCAAGGTAAAGGGAAATAACAAAGTAAAAGAAAAAAGGGTGGGTAACCAAGAACACAACCATGCAACACAATAAAGTAAAAGCTCAAAATGTTCAAAGTGGCATGACAAATCAAAAGTGTAGACCTAAGGACCAACCAGACCAAGGCAAGTGGCACAGGTCTCATCAGCAAAAAGAGTAAATGCACTTAGGTGAAATAGTCTCTACCAAAAACCAATAAAATAATTGGTTTTTAAACTATAGAGGAGAGCAGCCCATATTTTTATGCTTCACCATTAATGCATAGCTAGTTGTGCCCAACATTGAAGAGAGCATGGTCTAGTCAACACAACTTGGGGATGGCTTTTTCAGTTGCTAGAAGGAGTATCCCATGCTTTTGCAGGCTTAAGACAGCAAGGGCATCAACTTGGACATCTAAAACATGCCTCTCCCATATGCAATTAGAAGAATATGGAAATAGCATGGGCTTATGGTCTCTACAGAAGTGTTCAACTTAGCATGGGTTTCCATCCCTTGATTTATCAGCTATCTATTTCCAATTTCTCTATATATTTATAACTTCTCATTTGAGAAAAGGGATCTCTTAGCATTGTATGGTGAAGCCATGAAAGAATTTACCTTGAATCAAAAGAAACATTTTTAACTCCATTTAAACTTGCACTTTTGCATGTCTATGGTTTTATCTTATGTTAAGTCATTTCCTTTTCATGATTTCATAACATTATGCCAACATATCTAATGTATTTTGAGTTCTTCTCTTGTAGGTCAACAAGAAGTGTCTAGCTCAAAATATAGGCACATGTGAATAGGCTGTGCATAATGTGTCTTAGACCACCTCTGGTAGTTCTTCCTCCTAGTATCTCCATAAATCCCCTATTGAAACACTGATGCAAGAAAGGTTCTCATGTGAATGAAGTGTATGCTTGCTTCTCTCTAGTGTAAAGTGTATGTCAAAGCTGAGTAGATCAACCATTTTAGTGCATCACTACATTAGTTTAGATTTAGATTTCAATATTTATCTCCCTTTTCATCCCCCAAAGATACCAATTGGTTGAGTAGCCATTGTTAGCAGTAGGAAATCTAGGGCCTCAAGGTGCATCAAGGGGAGCTAGCCCCTAATCTAGAGATGCATCCCTCACATTTACAACCCACAGCAAAAGGGGAGTCTCCATTGTGTCTCATAGAGGAAGAGAGTTGAGCCTCCCTTTAGAGGGTGAAATCCACCATGCCAACCTTTTTTGGCACACCTAATGGGACATTTTGTCCAATAGGTTGAAGAATTCATGGTGTGTTCTTCAACAAATCAGCCTTTGGATGCATTCAATCAACACTAATGGTGACAACAAAGATACATCAATTGGTTGAGTAGCCTAAGTGATGTTTTGAAGAACTTTGGTAGTATGTTTCTTTATGAAGTTTCATGGTTGCATATGGTTATGTGTTTTTCCCTTTGCAGGTTGGTGAAACATTGTGGGCATTGCCTCTTCCTCCTCAGTTTGATCAAGTCCTTGGCCAGCCTGGCTATGATCCTTACCAACCTTGTGTTGATCCTTACCAATTCCAATATGACCAGTTTCATCCCTGTCATGAGCAATATCAATCTTATGCTCAGTCTTCTCAATGTGTTACTTCTCATAATCAACCTAGTCATTTTGCCAATCAGTCGCATTTCCACCTCAAAATAAGCACTATTGGGGTATGATAGGTATGTGGTGGAGCTTGACACTAGAAAGGGATGTGGCCAAGAAATTCTTGATCATTTCATCCATCAAGTGACAAACACATTAGAGCTGGTCAAGAGTGAATGGACTCTTATTGAAAGAGCCAATTGGCAAAGGATTACAAATGAGATGCTGGATGTGAGTGGTTTGATTGCATTATTGGAAGATAAGTTGAGTATTCATGAGAGGTAGTCTTACCAAGTCTATCAACCTACATACTTGCTGCCCCAAGTTTTATATCAACCATACACATCCCCTACTCATGAGCTAAGTCAAGCATCTCAAAGTAGTTTCCCCAATCATGTTGAGGAGATTTTTGAAATAGAAAATCTTGTGTTTAAGGCCAATTTTGATAGGTATATTGAGTTGGTAAATCTTCACATGCAGAAATCTATGTTGGCAGCAAGGAAAGTGAAATCCAAGCCCTCACTACCCTCTCACATTGCAACCCCATCACCCAAAAAGGAGACTTCCAGTCCTAGGATCATGAGCTAGAGTAAAGTAGTTGAGTCATGGATCAACAAAGAGGATAAGGGCATTATTCAAGAATGTGAAATACAAAATGTGGCTAGTCCTTCTCAAGTCCCTCCCACCCTTCTCAAGAAGCTTCTTGTAATCCATGTCAGCCTTCATGCACTCCCCATTTCCATGATGATTCTTATGAGCTCCAAAAAAGACTCTTTCAAGAAAATCTAGCTTAGCAAAATTGAGCAATTAGAGGCAAAGGTGAGATTGCTTAGTGAAAGTGAGATGGAAGTTTCAGACCTTAGAGAGGAGACTATGCCAAAATACATCGCTTCTACCAATCCTCAAGCTAATTTTGATATTGATGAAGTGTTGTTCAATTGGAGAGAATAAAATCAAGTGATTTTGGCCTAAAGTCTGCCCCCATTTTCTCATGAGCTTTCAAAAATATCCCCTACTTTCCATTCCCAACCTAATTTTGACAATCCTTGTGTTCCACCACCTTACCTGGTAAATGGAAAACATGATTCTCTTATGTTGAGGAATCCATCTTGAGGGAATCAAGTGAAGAGGATTTTTCTCAAATCATGACTGATCAGGGAGACTTCATGAGTGCAAATGAGGAGGAGATCACCATAGGTACCCCCATTGGTGAATAAAAAGACAAGTCACAAGCTTTTGCCTCTATCTCTGATGAGGAAGAGATGATCATTGACTCTTTTCTCACTTTGAAAGACATCATGTAGGAGCATGGACAAGTTCTTGATCATTCTTTGAATGATTTGTTTGAATTCATTAGGGTAGATTACACTCTTCTTCAATTAGCCTATGAGTTGGCTAAGGGTGGTGAAGGCAACATTGGGACTCAAATAAGTATGCAAAGGAGTATCAAGCTTTCATATTTATCATTTCAAGAGGTTGGTGAATCTGAAGATGATATTTTTGAAGTCATCAAGGAGGGATATCACCTTCTACAAGGAACCCATCAGCTCTATAAGGATGAAGAAAAATCATGTGGGCCTGAAGCTTCTAAGGAACATGAAACCAATCATCTTGGAGACATGCCTACTAAAGAGATACAAGTTGACCATGAGACAAAGAGTGGGCAAAAATATGAAATTTTTGAACATGTGTATGAGGAATATGTCTTCATTGGAGACCTATTCAAATATGACCCCTTTGAGACTAGACCGAGTGAAGTGCCAAGGAAGAGCCCTGATCTACAAAGCATTCAATTTAAAGAGAAGCATGCTTGGCACTTTGTTTCATCTCATCTTGAGAGTGACTTAATAAGTTTCCCCTTTGATTTAGGAGGGAGAAAGTCATACATAGTTAGTTGTACATAGTAGTTTGCTTTCAATTGTGTTGTCTTTATTTTCCCTAAGTGCTGATTGCATGTGTATAGTGTTTTTGGCCTTTGTGTGTGTTTTTTCCTTATTGTTTGGGGTAAAATATTTGTTGGTTATGAGGTCCTTACAAATATATTTTTAACTTCTCCAAGATGCATCTTGACTCCATGCCCAATGGACTTTTAGGGCACCAATCTTCTCAAACATAGCAAGCATGCTTCCCCTGTGAGTCACCAATTTGTTGACCATTTTGTGAATCCTGCATGCCAAAATGCCCCCCCCCTCTCTTGTTTGCCTTTAAGCCTTGTTCTTCATGATCTTTTACCCTAAAACTAGGTCTTAACCCTTTAAAAATCAAGGAAAAGTTTCTTTTGTGCAGGTGCAGGTTTTGTCTCATCAAGCATTGGTCTTTTCCAGCACTCACAGAGCAAATCAGGTTCTTAGAATAGCATTACTTATAAGCTTTACAAGTAATAAGTAGGAGCACGCAACAAATCCAAAAGGGTCTATGTCCAATTCCAGTACAAGTCAAGTTTTGCATAGTACTTTATTTACTAATTTTCATGAGTTGGAGTCATTCACAAACTCGAAAGGGTAAGGAATAAGCAATCAAGTTTTGAGATGTCTTTACTTCAAGGCTTTTTTGAGTAAGTCCTTCAAAATAGATTGAATTGGTCTTAGACACTTCTTAAGTAAAGTGTTTTACCATGGAGGGCACTTGGGCATTCTATAGGCTCATTTATAATTTTCTCGAAGGGAATGTGCCCTTATGTGAGGCACTTCAAAGATGAAACAAACCTTTACAAAACTTTCAAAGGGTATGTTTGAAGGCAAAATGGACCTTCCAGAGAGCTGTTTGTTCAGTGTGAGGACCAATAAAAAACGTTCTAAAGGGCACTTTTGGCTTGAAATGCCCTTATGGAGGGCAACCAGTTGAAGCATTGGGGCAAAGACAAAAAGGCCGAAGGGAACTTGACCTTCAGGAAAAGTGACAAGTGGAAGGAGTTTTCCTTCAAACATTTT
The DNA here is from genome assembly GCA_037957365.1 of Torreya grandis. Lineage (NCBI taxonomy): Eukaryota > Viridiplantae > Streptophyta > Pinopsida > Cupressales > Taxaceae > Torreya > Torreya grandis. Next base: position 884,668 of record JARHVA010004220.1, on the reverse strand, counting down.
GTCCAAAGGAAAACCAAAGAAGGCAAGCCAAGGTTGAATTCCTTCAAACAAAATGTTCGAAGGAATTTAACCAGATATTTTGTCTGAATAAATTTGATGGTCACAAAAATTCTAAAGGGTAAATGTCTTTTTGGAGTGCACTTGTTCAAGAAAGAGGAATCTTTTCACTTTTTTGAAGGGTCATTTTTAGATTTTCTGAAGGGCACCTACCCTTACAGAGGATTCTTTTGGATGGGAGAAGCCTTTATGAAGGGCACTTTAAGAAAGATAGGGTGAAGACAAAAGGCCTAAAGGGAACATGCCCTTTAGGAAAAGAAGCAATCAAAGTAAATAATTCCTTTGGACAAAATGTCTGAAGGAATTCCTTCAGACATTTTTTTCGAAGGAAAGCGTAGCACAAAAGCCCACTAAAATAAAGGTGCAAATGCAAGCCCAAAAGAGAATTTATTCAGACAAAATGTCTAAAGGAATTCCTTTGGGCATTTTGTCTGAAGAAATTTGACATTACCAAAATCTTGAAGGCCCAAGAAATAACAAGCACCTGAGAGCCCAAATGGTTAAAGACAAAAGGGAAAAAGCCAAGGCAAAGGGAAAAAACAAAGTAAAAGAAAACAAAGTGGGTAACCTAGAATGTGGCCATGTAGCACAATAAATTAAAAGCTCAAAATGTTCCAAGTGGTGTTAAAAGTCAAAAGCACAGAACCAAGGACCAACCAGACTAAGGCAAGTGGCACCAGTGTTGTCAGCAAGAAGATTAAATGCATTTAGGTGAAATAGTCTCTACCAAAAAACAATAAAAGAATTGGTTTTCAAACTATAGAGGAGAGCAACCTATGTTTTCATGCTTCACAATTAATGCACAGCCAATTTTGCCCAACATTAAACAGAGCATGGTCTAATCAACACAAGTTAGGGATGGATTTGTTAGTTACTAGGAGTATCCCATGATTTTGTAGGCCCAAGACAACAAGGACAATGACTTGGACATCTACAACATGGCTCTTCCATACGTAATTAGAAGAATATGGTAGTAGCATGGGCTTGTGGTCTCTACAGAAGTGTTTAACTCAGCATGGGTTTCCATCCCTTGATTTTTTAGCTATATATTTCCAAGTTCTCTATATATTTGTAACTTCTCATTTGAGAAAAGGGATCTCTCAACATTGTATGGCGAAGCCCTGAAGGAATTTACCTTCAATCAAAAGAAGCATTTTTACCTCCATTTGTGCTTGCACTTTTGCATATGTCTATGGTTTTATCTTATGTTAAGTCATTTCCTTTTCATGCTTTCATAATTTTATGCTAACATATCTAGTGTATTGTGAGTTCTTCTCTTGCAGGTTAACAAGAAGTGTCTAGCTCAGAGTATAGTCACATGTGAACAAGCTATCCATAGTGTGTCTTAAAACACCTCTAGTAGTTCTTATTCCTTGTATCTCCATAGGATCCCCTGTTAAAAAATTGATGCAAGAAAGGATCTCATTTGAATGAAATGTATGCTTGCTTCTTTCTAGTGCAAAGTGTATGTCAAAGCTGAGTAGACCAACCATTTTGGTGTATCACTGCATTAGTTTAGGTTTTTATTTTAGTATTTCTCTCCCTTTTCATCCCCCCCCCATTGTTGAAAGAAGCAAATCTAGGGGCTCCAAGGTGCATTAAGGGGAGCTAGCCCGTAATCTAGACATTCATCCTTCACATTTGCAACCCACAATAAGAGGGCTGTCTCCATTGTGTTGTATGGAGGAAGAGAGCTAAGCCTCCCTTCAGAGGGTGTAATCCATCATGTCGACATTTTTTGGCATGCCCAATGGGACATTTTATCTAATAAGTTAAAGAATTCATGGTGTGTTCTTCAACAAAGCATACTTTGGAGGCATTCAATCAACACCAATGGTGACTTCAAAGATACATTAGTTGTTTGAGCAGCTCAAGTGATCCTTTGAAGAACTTTGGTAGTATGTTTCTTTATGAAGTTTCATGGTTACATATGGTTATGAGTTTTTCCATTTGCATGTTGGTGAAACATTGTGGGCTGTGCCTCTTCCTCCTTAGTTTGAGCAAGTCCTTGGCCACCCTAGCTATGATCCTTACCAGCCTTGTGTTGATCCTTATTAAGTCAAATATGACTAGTTGCAGACCTATCATGAGCTATATAAGTCTTAAGCTGAGTCTTCTTAATGTGTTACTTCTGCTAGTTAGCCTAATCCTTTTACCAATCATCCCATTTCCACCTTCAAAAAGGCACTATTGGGGTATGACAAGTATGTAGTGAAGCTTGACACTAAAAGGGGGTGTGGCCTAGAAATTCTTATCATTTCATCCATCAAGTGAGAAATGCATTAGATCTGGTCAAAAGTGAAAGGACTCATATTGAAAGAGCCAATTGGTAAAGGCTTAAAAATGAGATGCTGGATGTGAGTGGTTTGATTTCATCTTTAGAAGATAAGTTGAGTATTCATGAGAGGAAGCCTTACTAAATGTATCAACCTACATACCTATTACCCCAAGTTTCATATCAGTGATACACAACCCCTACTCATGAGCCAAGTCAAGCATGTCAAATTCATTTCCCTAATCATGTTGAGGAGAGTTTTGAAATAGAAAATCTTTTGTTTAAGGCCAATCTTGATAGGTAGATTGAGATGGAAAATCTTCACATGCAGTAGTCAATGTTGGCAAAAATGGAAGTGGAATCCAAGCCCTCACTACCCTCTCACATTGCAACCCCATCACCCCAAAAGGAGACTTCTATTCTTAGGATCATGAGCTAGAGTAAAGTAGCGGAGTCATATAACAACAATGAGGAGGTCATTGTTCAAGAACGTAAATCACAAAATGAGGCTAGTCCTTCCCAAGTCCCTACCACCCTTCCTCAAGAAGCTTCTTGTACTCCATGGTAGCCTTCATGCACTCCCCATTTCCATGATGATTTCTATGAGCTCCAATAAAGACTCTTTCAAGAAAATCTAGCTAAGCAAATTGAGGAATTTGAGGTAAAGGTGAGATTGCTTAGTGAAAGTGAGATGGAAGTTTCAGACCTTAGACAGGAGCCTACACCAAAAGACACCCCTTCTACCAATCCTCAAGCTAATTTTGATATTGATGAAGTGTTGGTCAACTTGAGAGAAGAAAATCAAGTGATTTTGGCCCAAGGTCTACCACCATTTTCTCATGAGCATTCAAAAATATCCCCTACTTTCTATTCCCAACCTGATTTTGACAATCCTTGTGTTCCACCTCCTTGCTTGGTAAATTAAGAATGTTTCTCTTATGTTGAGGAATCCATCTTGAAGGAAGCAAGTCAAGAGGAGTATGCTTAGTTCATGACTAATCAGGGAGACTTCATGAATGTAGATGAGGAGGAGATCACCATAGGTACCCCACTTGGTGAACAAGAAGACAAGTCACAAGCTTTTGCCTCTATCTCTGATGAGGAAGAGAAGATCATTGACTCTTTTCTAACTTTGCAAGACGTCATGGAGGAGCATGGATAGATTCTTGATCATTCTTTGAATGATTTGTTGTAAGTCATTGGGGTAGATTACACTCTTCTTCAAGGATTCTATGAGTTGGCTAAGGGTGGAGAAGGTAGCATTAGGACTCAAGTAAGTATGCAAAGGAGCAGCAAGCTTTCAAATTTATCCTTTCAAGAGGTTGGTGAATCTGAAGATGATATTTTTGAAGTCATCAAGGAGGGATATCACCTGCTAGAAGGAACCCATCAACTCTATAAGAATTAAGAACAATCATGAGGGCTTGAAGCTTCTAAGTAACATGAGGAACATGAAACCCATCCTCTCAAAGACATGATTACTAAAGAGATACAAGTTGACCATGAGACAAAGAGTGGGCATAAATATGAAATGTATAAACATGTGTAAGAGGAATATGTCTTCATTGGAGACCTGTTCAAAGATGACCCCTTCGAGATTAGACTAAGTGAAGTGTTAAAGAAGAGCCCTGATCTACAAAGTGTTCAATTCAAAGAGAATCATGATTGGCACTTTGTTTCATCTCATCTTGAAAGTGACTTAATAAATTTCCCCTTTGATCCATGAGGGAGAAAATCATTCATAGTTAGTTGTACATAGTAGTTTGATTTCAGTTGTGTTATCTTTATTTTGTCTAAGTGTTGATTACATGTGTGTAGTGTTTTTAGCCTTTGTTTGTGTTTTTTCCTTGTTGTTTGGGGTAAAATATTTATTGGTTCTTAAGTCATTACAAAAAACTTTTGACTTATCCAAGATGCATCATGACTCCATGCCAATGGACTTTTAGGCCACCAGTCTTCTCAAGCATAGCAGGCATGCTTCCCCTATGAGTCACCAATTTATTGACCATTTTGTGAATCCTACATGAAAAAATGCCCCCCTCTTTTTTTCCTTGAAGCCTTGTTCTTCATGACCTTTTGCCCTGAAACTAGGTCTTAACCCTTTAAAAATCAAGGAAAAGTTGCTTTTGTGTAGGTGCAAGTGCAAGTGTTGTCTCATCAAGCATTGGTCTTTTCTAGCACTCACAGAGAAAATTGGGTTCTCATAACAACATTACTTGTAAGCTTTACAAATAATAAGTAGGAGCACCTGACAAAATTGAAAGGGTCTATGGCCATTTTCAGTGCAAGTCAAATTTTGCAAAGTACTTTACCTGCCAATTTTTGTGAGTTGGAGTCATTCACAAACCCAAAAGGGTAAGGAAGAACCAATCAAGTTTTGAGATGTCTTTACTTCAAAGATTTTTTGAGTAAGTCCTTTGAAAGAGCTTGAATTGGTCTTAGACGCTTCTTAAGGCAAGTGTTTTTGTGTGAAAGGCTCTTGGGCATTCTTTAGGGCAATTTGCAATTTCCTTGAAGGGTATGTACCCTTACGAGAGGCACTTCAAAGATGAAAAGGACCTTTACAAAACTTTCAAAGGGTATGTTTGAAGGCAGAATGGACCTTATGAAGGGATTTTCCTTAGCGTAAGGACCAATAAAAAAGTTATGAAGGGCACTTTTGGCTTGAAATGCCTTACAGAGGGCAACCAATTGAAGCAAAGGGGAAAAGACAAGAAGTTCAAATGGAACTTGCCCTTTGGTAAAAGTGACAAGTGGCAGGTGTTTTCCTTCAAACATTTTGTCCAAAGGAAAACTGAAGAAGGAAAGCCAAGGTCAAATTCCTTCAGACAAAATGTCTGAATGAATTCCTTCAAACATTTTGTCTGAGGAAATTCAATGGTCACAGAAAGTCTGAAGGGTAATTGTCTTTGTGGAGGGCACTTGGTCAAGAAAGAGAACTCTTTTCACTTTTTTGAAGGGTCATTTTTAGAGTTTTTAAAGGGCACATACCCTTACAAAGGGTGCTTTTGGATGGGAGAATCCTTTTCAAAGGGCACTTTAAGAAAGAGGAAGACAAAGACAAAAGGGGAATTTCTTTAGACATTTTATTCGAAGGAAAGCATAGCACAAAGGCCCACCAAAATAAAGGTGTAAAGGCAAGCCCAAAAGAGAATTTCTTTAGACAAAATGTCTAAAGGAATTCCTTTGGACATTTTGTCCAAAGAAATTTGACCTGACCAAAATCCTGAAGGCATGAGAAATAACAAGTGCCCAAGAGCTCGAATGGTTAAAGACAAAAGGGAAAAAGCCAAGGCAAAGGGAAATAACAAAGTAAAAGAAAACAAGGTGGGTAACCCAAAATATGGCCACGTAGCACAATCAAATAAAATCTCAAAACATTCCAAGTGGTGTGATATGTCAAAAGCACAGACCCAAGGACCAACCTGACCAAGGTAAGTGGCATAGGTGTTGTCAACAAGAAGAGTAAATGCACTTAGGTGAAATAGTCTCTACCAAAAACCAATAAATTAATTGGTTTTTGAACTATAGAGGAGATTAGCCCATGTTTTCATGATTCACCATTAATGTACATCTAGTTGCACCTAGTATTGAAGAGAGGATGGTCCAGTCAGCACCACTTGGGGATGGCTTTGCCAGTTGTTAGAAGGAGTATCCTATGCTTTTGTAGGCCCAAGACAGCAAGGGCAGTGACTTGGACATCTCCTACATGGATCTCCCATATGTAATTGGAAGAATACGATAGTAACATGGGACTTTGGTCTCTACAAAAGTGTTTAACTCAACATGGGTTTCCATCCCTTGATTTGTCAACTATTTGTTTCCAATTTCTCTATATATTTGTAAGTTCTCATTTGAGAAAAGGGATCTCTCAACATTGTATGGTGAAGCCCTGAAGGAATTTACCTTGAATCAAAAGAAGCATTTTTACCTCCTTTTGAGCTTGCATGCATCTATGGTTTTATCTTATGTTAAGTCATTTCATTTTCATGCTTTCATAAGTTTATGCTAACATATCTAGTGTATTATGAGATCTTCTCTTGCAGGTCAACAAGAAGTGTCCATCTCAGAGTATAGGTGCATGTCAATAGGTTGTCCATAGTGTGTCTTATAACACCTCTGGTAGTTCTTCCTCCCCATATCTCCATAGGATCCCCTATTGAAACACTGATGCAAGAAAGGTTCTCATTTGAATGAAGTGTATGCTTGCTTCTCTCTGGTGTAAAGTGTATGTCAAAGCTGAGTAGACCAACCATTTTGGTTCATCACCACATTAGTTTAGGTTCTAATTTTAGTATTTATCTCCCTTTTCATCCCCCCCATTGTTAGGAGTATAAAATCTAGGGCCTCAAGGTACATCAAGGGGAGCTAGCCCCTAATGTAGAGATTCATCCCTCACGTTTGTAACCCATAGCAAGAGGGGTGTCTCCATTGTGTCGTGTGGAGGAAGAGAGATGATCCTCCCTTTAGAGGGTGCAATCCACCATGTTAATAGTATGGGAATAATTTATTAGTGTCCCCTTGTTTCTTGTATCAGCTTACATGCCACTAAGTTTTTATATGTATGTATGTGTATAAATGTATATATACATATACATACACATACACATACATACATACATATATACATACATATATACGTACATATATATATATATTTACATACATACATACACACACACACATACATACATACATGCATATATATATATATATATATATATATATATATATATATATATGAATATGAGTATGTATATATATACACATGTATATGTACACACACTCTCTCACACATACACACACACAAACACACACACACACACACACACACACACACACACACACACACACACACACATGTCTCTCTCTCTCTCTCTCTCTCTCTCTCTCTCTCTCTCTCTCTCTCTCTCTCTCTCTCTCTCTCTCTCTCTCTCTCTCTCTCTCTCTCTCTCTCTCTCTCTCTCTGTGTGTGTGTGTGTGTGTGTGTGTGTGTGTGTGTATCCATATATATACATACATATATATGTATATATAGATAAATAGATAGATATATTATGTGTGTGTGTGTGTGTGTGTGTCTATATGTGTGTGTATGTGTGTATGTATATGTATATATGTATATGTATCTATATATGTATGTATATATATACACATACACATATGTATACCACACACACACACACACATCCTACCTAGAAATATTTTAATAAAAAGCATCGTAATAAGTATTAGTCAATCAATCATTCTAAAAAGTAATAGGCACACTACCAAATCTTTATTCTACTCTTTAAGGATTTCAAGGGTTTTAATTATTTGTGTACTTTTTCCAAGAGAAGGTTCTAAGTGAATGTTCATGTATTTGAATTTGATTATATAGGGAGAGAAATCAAAGCTTTATCTCTCACATGGGTTGGGATTATACTCACAAAACACTAGAAACATTTAGGCTCTAATTTCAAGTATATGGGAAATGTAGCTACAACTCCTCAAGAGGTTGTCTATGCCAACTAAATTTGCATCTATATTCATTTTCAAAAAATTTGGTGAATTAGTTCAACACAAATAAGAAGCAAATTTGACTATTCCACCCATTAATTATGTGAAGTGAAATTTCTATTTTTTAAATCATTTGTCTATAAATCTACCAAGAAATTTTGAAGATCTGGAAATTGGTAGAGTAAAAAGTTATTAGTACAAGGAAACAACTGGTGGTTTGTTGATTTTGACCCAAATACTATCAACACTCAACTAATTATGGCCCTTTCATCATACTACAAATAGATCTTAAAAACATTTCTCTACTAGTTCTATATATCCATTTCTAATCTTAGAGTACTTATATTTAGCAAGTGTGTTTGTTTTAGGTTTTTTATCTCTTGCATTATTTATTTTAATTTATATTTATCTAATTGTACTTTTGTTCTAGATTTTAGGCATAATTCATATTTGATTATGGTTATGAATTTAATATCGTGTGTGTGTGTGTGTGTGTGTGTGTGTGTGTGTGTGTGTGTGTGTGTGTGTGTGTGTGTGTGTGTGTGTGTGTGTTTTGATTTTTCCATCATTTTAGTTTATTTTTCAATGTGTAATTGTCCTTAAACCACAATTATTTAATTTTTTTGTGAACTTGACACTCTTACATCTTATATAGCATTTATTATCCCTCCTTCCCTCTAGGGTTTATTGTTTTAAATTAAATTCAATTCTGGTTTTTAGGTTTTTCATTCGCTCTTTCATCCATAGGGCTTATCTTTCTTTACTCATATATTTTGCTCTTTTTAAAAATGGGTTATATTATCAAAACTTATGCTTCTAATTCAAATGAAACTTTTTTGTTGAAATAATATATACATGCTTTGAATGATTCCAAATCTTATTTTACATCTAGACAAGAGATTAATGATGAAATTATTGAAACATTTAAACAACATATTAAGTAAAATAATTTTAATATTAAAAAAAATTGAAAATAATTAATGAAATAATTATTATACATTCTTCTCATGAAAACATAGATACTTCTATGGTAGGTAGTTGTGTTTCTTCTTCTATTAGTCTTTATGAACATTGTGTTACTTCCTTTTCCATATTTATTTCTCTTAGTGTGCCAATGATAAGTATAAACCCTTGAATGAACCCGTTCATACTTCCATGTTACCTATTCATGATATTTTATCTTTGGTGAGTGTAATAGATGAATTACAAAACCATGTACAATTTTTAGCTCATGAGTCTATTGCCTTTACCTCTGGAATTGATTTAAATGTTATCTATGACCAACCTATATTGTGTTATATTTTTTATGTTTCTCTCCCTCATGATAATATTATGCCTAATATTTTACTATTTTATGTGGTTGGAATTGATATCTATACATTTCAAGTACTTATGTGCTTATCTTAGGATATATGGTTTCTATGATCAAGAACTGCATAAAAAAAATCCTATAAGCTTTACAGGTCATGCTCTAGATTGGTATTTTAAAATCCATAGTATTTTATTGGAATCCATTAATATCTTATATGATGATTTTTTGACAAAATTTATCACCCAAAAGGAGCCATGTGCCATAGTTGAGTGCATTCCATCTTTACATCAAGGAAAAACTAAGCCTATGCATGATTATATTATGAGATCAAAGGGTGGTATGAATTCATTCATTTATTAATCATTTAGATAAAAATATATTTTTACTAAAAATATATATTTTTAATTTAATTAAATATTTTTATTCCATGCTTACACATATTTTGACCAACTTTGCTTTGGTGTCACATCCTTAGAGAGTGAAATTTTGTGACCACATATGCTTTATCATGATATTAATACTCTTACTTAAACTTATCCAAATAAAATACATGTGCCTAATAAAACTAACCTTTCACCATTGTCTAAAAAAAGGGTGACACCTACTACAAATCTTACACCTTACCTTCCTTTAAGATAGTCCAAGTGTGAAATATTAAAAATATTACTTGATAAGAATATGATTGTTTTACCTTATATTAGACATCATGAATGACTCATGCACCATACAAGTTAAATTATAAACAACATTGCAATTATCATCAAATCCATGATCATTCAAATAATATGTTTTATTTTTTGAAAAATAAAAAATAAAATCTTATTAAAAAGGGTGATATTTAGCTTTATACTCCTAATTCAAAACCACTTGACATAACCACACCTTCTAGTGTTGAAAAAATTAATCCATGTGATGTTCCTTCTCCTAAAATATAATTATCTAAGCCTAAAAATTATCTAATCATGGTTTTCAATGGTATTATTTAGGTTTATTTTTTGCCGATGAAACCTTTCATCGTTAGTGTTTACATGGAAGGACAAAAAAATAAAAAGGATTATGATAGATGATAAATCTCACTTTAACATGTATAGCATAATGTTTATTAAGCCACTTGGGTATGATATTTAACATTTAACTAAAACATATATACCTAAACATGGGACACTGAGATGTATTAAAATTATTGTATTTATTAGTCCCTAAATAAGTCCCATTGTATTTTACATAATGCCAACCTTAATGAAATGCAATATTATATTAAGTGTTATATGATTGAAAATGATGAGTGTGACACTTAATGGTACATGTGATCATATATATTTTGACTTTCAAGGTGGAAAAGTTTTAATTCAAATAAATATAAAAATGAAATAAAGTTGTATACCATCCCAAATTAGATACTGTTAGGATTTAAAAAAAGGTGGGTTCATAAAAATATCCATTGGGTTCCTAAACATATCCATTAACAATTACATTATTACATAAAATGATGAAATAGGCACCAATTGATAATTATCCATCTCCAACAATTTTTGATGTGAATGTTTTTCAAAATTGTATAAAGATGTGGTTTTAATAGATAATTATTTCACCAAGGCTAAATTTCCTTTGCCTACATGTCTTATATACTTTGATGAATCTAATCTTAATCATATTATGGGTAGGATGTTCCAATTACTATGAGCTTCATTTCATACATAGTCAAAATAAGGTAACATGACCCATACATAATTCATACATCAAGACTCCTCCTATGGTGAGGTAGAGAGGGATAATCTCTATTGTAATCTAACTCTCTAGTTCTAACCATATCTCTTACCCTATTACTCCTGGATTAGAAGCACATGTCTTGTATTTATAAGGGAATCTAAGCCTATGGTCAACATACTTTTGAGCCTCATAGTATGTAAGATAAAACATAGTCTATGCATTAGTCACATGCAATACATTCAACTAAGTTGGTAGTGTTTGTGTTATCACATCCCTAGATGGGGCCATAACTACTCCTCCTACACTTCTTGTTCTTCTCTATGCGTCACAATAAAACAACAAATTCTTGAGTTTCTTAACTTGAGGCTATACATCATTGGCCCTTTGTCCATCTATGAATATTTTTACTTTCAACTGAGACATAGAATCAAAAATAGTGGTGAATTTGCTTACCTAAAAAGTGGTGTGCGCCAAAGGACCCTCTACAAAAGGAATGTCTCCAAAAATAAGTGTTTGCATATGCATAGTCTAATGAATTTTGATATAACTTTGAATTATGTAATTTGTGGAAATTTAAGAATACCCATGTGTCATGTAAAGACAAAAGATAGTGAAAATCCACCTAGAAGCTGAAAAGTCATATAAGAAGATAAATAGTTTATTTTTGGTTATATAAAAGAGTAAGTGGAATATTGAAGCATAAGCCATTGCATGAATGAATTTGTATTACATGGCATCTCCGCCATGGGAATGAATAATAGATTTATTTTGAAAGAGATTTTATTATGCTATTGCTCCTCTTTCTCATTGTGGTTTATCATTCTCAATTTCATGGATTCCTACGTTTCATTACTTAAGTCCCATATTTGTTCCTTTTTTGGAATCCAACCAACTAGTTAAATGTTAAAAAAACATAGTACTTGAATAATGAATAAATGTGGAAAAAAATTTAAACATCAATGAACTAAAATAATATAATGTGTAGGGAGAAAGACAGAACAGAAAAATATAAGGAGATATCCATTTAAATTGATCACATTCTCATCCCCGTGGCTAAGAAGCCATGGGTGAAAATTTCATTCATATAGTATCTTATGCTTCAATAATCCAATAGCTCTCTTATAGAACCAAAAACAAACTCTTTGGCTTCTTATATTACTATTTGTCTTCTAGGTGGCTTTAAACTATCTTTTGTTTTTACATGACACATGGGTATTCTCAATCTTCAATAAATTAGATAATGTAGAGTTATATTAAAATTCACTAAACTGTGTATGCTAACACTCTATGAACCAAGAAGATGAGATCTTCCCACTTGACATAATCATGCCACACAAGAAAATGTAGTGAATATCCTCCTCTTTAATAATATGACCACTCTATGGTCTCCCAGGCTTCATGGATTTTGTGATCCTTAGATAGCCATGTGAATCATGTGGACCCTACAACCACTTCTTGACTTTATGGATTTCATGCCACTATGATACTATGATCATCATACACTTGATTAAGATTTAGGAACTTTTATTCATGTTTTTAATTTATGGGATCATCGTGGAGCTTTCCTTATGATTGCACCACTTGGTGAATTTTTTTATAGTATACGAACCATGAGCAATGTGTGACATTGTTATCATGGAATGTGTCACCATCCTAGAGTATTGCACTTGGCCTCTCCTTGTGGAAGTCTTGGGAAAGTTTTATTTTGGTCTTCAAATGTGTCATAAAACAAGTCATGCTTAAATTATGTTTACATATATGAATATCCAAAAAAAATTAGTCATCTTAGTAGTGATATTTGTGTAGAGGATAAAGGCCACATGGATTATATGAATATGATTTTAGGAGTTAAAGGATATGGCAACCCCATTCAATTACTTGGTGGGTAGGTGGGTATGGTGGACCCACAACCTATTCATGGATAACGAGGCACTTATTTTAATTAGTTTAAAGGAGGTGAAGAGATATGTTTCAACATTGTATTATTTAAAATGTTGTCAAATTTTATGCATATATCTTGTGAATCCTATAAAAACTAGGAACTATGTGGAAAGTGTGGACTCCATGAACATTTTTTACTTTGTGGGCCTCATGACTCATTGAATGTATGCAATCTCCATACTTCATAAACATTTGACCTCATGACATTCATAATTGGTGACATAACTGACACATATTATTATTTTTTGGTTAGAAATAATGCGTGATCTCGACATGTGGTAAAATATAGGAGAATCGAAACACACTATCCCTCATAAAATCCTAAATTGAATTGCCTTTCATCACAACTATATGGGTGCATTATATTATGGGTCTCAATTAAATAAGGGAGTGGATTCCATAAGAGGATTCATTACATCAGATACATATTGTATTATGGTTGGTCTCTTATATTCATTTATAGGGGTATTGTGATCCCATGTGATGGTCTTGAGGCCAAATGGATATCCTACATTTATATAATGTGTGGTAGTATATAAAGTGATTTGGATGTGTGTGTGTGTGTGTGTGTGTGTGTGTGTGTGTGTGTGTGTGTGTGTGTGTGTGTGTGTGTGAGAGAGAGAGAGAGAGAGAGAGAGAGAGAGAGAGAGAGAGAGAGAGAGAGAGAGAGAGAGAGAGAGAGAGAGAGAGAGAGAGAGAGAGAGAGAAATGTTTAGTTTGAAACAAATGAGATTATATCAATCAATGGTCCACTAGTGAAGTGAAAATTTTATATCTAATGTCTAAATTGGATAATTTTAGTCACTCTATCAGTTTTAGGCTGTTATAAATCCATTGGTGGGGTCAAAATTCACTTTTGGAAAACACAAGTGAAGTTTCCTCTTGAAATATAGCCTAGACCATGTTTAGTAAACCATCCATATTAATCAAGTAGGATTAATTATGTATGAGTTTGTATTATTGTTTACATCTATACAAGATATATATGTGTATGTGTAGTAATGGATTTATAAGCTGTACACAAGTATATTTGTGTTAAAGAAAAGAAAATGTTATGATTAGTTTTGGAGTATTACATGAGGGTGATACACACCATATTTATTTACAAACCCATTGCATTAAATTTAATAATTATTATTATAATATCTTATACAAAATGAATGAATGTTGTGATGTTAATCACCTAAACTAATGAATTATGAGCATAGCTTGAATCTCCTTGGACACCCTTCATACCAACTAGATTCTCCACTATCTGCATTGTCACAAATTTGAGCTTGTTATCATTAAACCCCCAACATCCCATAGGTTTGAAATAAGAGCAATGCTCTATTTAAAATAAACATCATTTTTAATAAGAGATTAAAAAACAAGCCTAAGTATAGAAATAATGTAGCTCTCTTGTATAATTTTTTAATTTTCTAACTTGCAAGATTATGTTCCTTTCCATGAAATTTGGCAAAAAAATTGACTAACATGCTAAAAGAAAGTCCCATGAAAAGTGCTCACTTTATAATTCCATATGATGTATACTTTATTTTGCTTTGTTATGTGGAATATAGTTGGAGAAGATAATATCTAACAAACATAATTCAAACAAGTGCCATGATGTGGCTTTAGTACCTTCCAATAGTTGAACTTCATGAACAACTGACCTAGGCTATAAATTTACATATTGATGCAAACGATTGTGTACTCAGGGAAGAGGACAAGCCAACAAGATTGTGTACTCAAGGAAGAGGGAAACATACTCAAAGAAGAGGGCAGTAGTCCACTTGAAAAATAATTCTTGAAGCTCAAGGAGGTTAAATTAAGAAAGGCACTTAACCAATCAGGGTTTGTACCATTGAACATGTTATTATCCAAAATTAAGGTGTGGAGGTTGCTCCTAAGGGAAATATCCTACATGATGTTTCCATATAAATAGTTTGAATTTACATTGATCTGGATTAATAGCTAAAGAAAACTTAACTATAAACTTGACATTAAGAGATAAAGAAATAAATGAATCCATGCATTTTTAATTTTAAGGAAGGCATCCCAAAGGACACATAAACAACTGAACCATGTTGTTATTTTTCTAACCATTCCAAACAATCAGACTCTACTTATAAATGTCTCTCTTGCATTTATAGGAGTAGAGGACTTACAAGAATAATAGGTTTTTAAGTTACCCTTTCAAAACACTCAATAAAATTCCCTTCAGTATTGCATAGAATTCACTTTCAAAATATAATGAGATCCTTGTTTAAGGCATTCTAGAGATGAGACAATCAAGTCCTAATATTTAGTCAATGCCTTTTGGTTTTGGGAAGGGAAGAAGAGGAATAAGGTTAATTGAATTTAGTAGAGTTTTGGTTTGATTAATCGTGGAAGAGGGTTGCACATTCCATGTTTCAAGTATACCATTGGCAGTCATTGCAAAGGAGATGGCAAAGTATATGGAGGGTATTGTTGGTAAGGGAAGTGTTTTAGCCTATGAGATTAAGATAGACATATTGAATCCAAAATCTACAAGATTTCGTAAAGTCCCATTTGAGAATATTGATATAAGTAAAGAAGTATGCATGCTTTCCCAATTGGGTCTTCTCTTGTTTCATAATGCCAAACTTAACTTTTTGACTATATACAACTACTTTGGATTTTTGGCACTATGTAAGTGTTATTGATGTAATAAACTAAGGATTGAATAATTTATATTTGTTTATTTATTTGTCATAAATAGCATAGCCAATAACCAGAAAAGGTAGAAGAAATACCTCTTAACCTTAATAACAATGTTGGGCATGGTGGCAAAACCAGTGCAAGGAATTCCAAATTGTGGATTATTTCATAACACAACAAACTAAATCACATTGCATCCAAATTTTATTTTCCTAGTGTATGTCAGCTCCATTACAGGGGGCATGGAAATAAAATATAAATGGCATGGCTTATGACACTTGTTATCGTGCAGGTACTAAGAAGCGGTGTCATATTGGGTCAAAACTCAGATTTGTCACCATATGCAACTACATACCTATGTTGCATTCCAACCCTAGTAAAACTTATCACTTTTTTTTAATTAGCTCTTAAAAAATTATTTATGTTTATTTAAACTTTGTTATTTTCACTGGAAATTTATCAAATGACCAATCGTGTTGTACATAATTACCATTTTAAAAAATAGCTATTTATTATTTATTATGGTACTTTAAAAAATTGTCATGCTTTACGAATTTTATTAGAGGATTTAAACATCCATGACAATCAATTGGCTTTGACAAAATCCATAGTATTATGCCTTATGAAAAGTACTAACAAGGGCTACAATCTAGCGATAGTATTTTTGCATGACAGTGAAATGAAAAAGTGTTTGTAATTGTTTGATGTGCATGGTGATAATTTCCTCTTTTTTTTTTTTCTTTAAGTGATTGTTTGTCACTATTTTTTGTCTACAATCATATAAAATATTTTATAAAGGTGTTTTGGGTTTGAAAATCTTTTTTTTATTCTACAAAATTTAGAAAGGGAAAATACAATATTGTATACACATCAATATATATTAAATAATAATAAAGTGATGTATGATACTTAATAAAATATCTTAAAATATTAAAATAATATTAGTATCTAAAATATTTTTATCAACATAACAATTTAAGAATAATCCAGTTTGAAAATAAAGATGGGAGGAACTCCATAAATGGGCATTTTGGCAACGTGGCTATCAATAAAGCATAGGTGAAACTGCTTAAATTTAAGTAAATCAAATGATAATATTATATGTTTTAAAGTATTTGACAATTTATTCAAATTTTGATATTGTATTTTAAAAATTGATAATACTTTACAGTCTGAAATGTGAATACAATCATATGGCTATCAAATACAACATAACACCATATATATTTATAAAATATGTGAAAACTCGAATAAATGATAAAATTTAATATATATTTATTATTTTATATAATAAAATATATTTCAGAAATAAATAAATAATGGGTAAAAAGTGAGCTTAAATGTCTACCCTATAATATTATAATCTTGACATGAGGAGAAGCCATGCAACTCCAGTGTATTAGCAAGTGTATTAATAAGGAAACTAATTGTTTATTTATGCCACATATACAATGAATCATGTCAACGATGTAACTCCAATGTATTATAAAGGGAACTATTTTTCTATCTATGCCACTTATACAATGAATAATTTAAGCCACTAACTATATATTGGTTATTTTACTCCATGCAATAAAAGTGTAGTTTTGGTCTTGGCAATGATTTTTTTTTGGCATATATACATTGATGGTCAATTCAATGCTCTATTTTTCCCCTCTACGTATTTTTTGTTTGGGCACCTTAACCACCACATGATTAACCAAAGGTAATTTGTTGGCAGTCTTGTTGAATTTACCAAGCAGACATCAAGATGGTCATTTAGGTCTAGAGTTAGTGAGAACCCAATTTAAACTAGAGTATTCTTTGGTAAATAAACAACAATACAAAAGTAATTTACCATTTTATTTGTGCTTGATAATAGTATTTCTTATCAACATGTTTCTAGCTTTTTGTATTTTCAGAGCTTGAATCAATCACCATGTGTAGTTGAAAGAAGCTTTTTCTTCAAACTCCGAGAAATCATTTTGTTGCTCTTGTGCTTCAATGTGGATTACTTACCGATATGTGATTAAAAAAA
Organism: Torreya grandis; assembly: GCA_037957365.1. NCBI lineage: Eukaryota > Viridiplantae > Streptophyta > Pinopsida > Cupressales > Taxaceae > Torreya > Torreya grandis. The sequence continues at coordinate 867,193 of JARHVA010004220.1, read as the reverse complement.
GGCCTTCAACCATGTTGCAAGCCCTAGATTTTCTATCAATGCCATTTCCTATTAATCAAGCTAACTCTTCCAGAAAGGGCACAAAGATTTGATAGCAATTGTCATTCTTTAAGAATGTGTATGATAGTAGCATGGTAATTTTAGGCTATTTTATAATTAATTTAGTTTTCATAGGAATAGACAACTTTTCGTTGTTTTATTTTTATTTTTTGAGTTAGAAGGTGATAAGGAGTGAATTATTGACCTAAAAATTTGCTTTGTAATTGTGTCATTACATTACATTGCATGGAACACATTAAGCAAAAAATATAAGATAGGAATTTAGGTGTTTGTATGGTGCACATCAAACTAATTTTAAAGCTAAGTGAGGCATTATATTCACTACTTAGGGGTACAAATATGTCTCGGTAATTTTATTATCAAGTTTGTTTTTGGTATTCTATTTTTAGTATAATTGGCTTGTCATTTGTTGATTTCTATTGGGTTGGTATTAGAATATCAGATTCTTCTCATTTGGGTTTTGTAGGGAACTTTATTGGACTGTGAAAGATTAAAATCTCTAATTTGGCCTTGATTTGTTAGTGAATGTGGAGTGGTGCATTCATTTTGGATTTGGCCTCATAGCCTAGGGTTCGATTGTTTCCTATTTAAAATTGATCTTGTTTATATGGATTTTCATAAGGCTTGACAATTTTGTTTCTTCCATCATATATTATCACCTTTGCCAACATTTTACACTCTCTATGAGTATGGTCTATTAAATTGGGTTTCTCCATGGAAGAGCTTGAGCAAATGAGAGGAGGTAATGTAGGGGAAGGATTCGAACAACCAACCTCAGGGAGCACTACAAACAATAATTTTGAGGAAATAGAGGAGGAAGATGAAAATGCTTGCAAAATTTATTTTAAAAATGGAGATTTAGATAACCCATTGTATTTTCCATCTATGTCCAATGGTAGTATAAAATATGTCTTAAATTTATTGTTCACGAAGTTGCATATCATTTTGTTGCACGATTAGTCTGGGTATTATTTTTTATTTTATATGTATTATTACCACTTTTAGATATTCTTGTTAAATAATTTATGAAGAGAACATGACATAATGCCTTTCTAATTTGACAAAATATAAGATTATAGGAGTCATATAAAATCTCTAGAGAATTGTACTAGTTAGTACATATAGTTGTCCAGAATACTATTGATATAGAATGAGAAGATGATGCTAAACATCATATAGACTATGGATATCTTGTACCCACCATGCCTTGGTCAATGTGAGGAGCATTAATAACTAAGCCTACTGAAGGTGAAATCAAGGTGTCAATCTCAGCAACAAGGCCTAATGGCCATGATTTGTGTACAAATCATGTTACTAGGAGGCCATAAATAAGACAAAGGGCAACATCAACATAGCATGCTGAAAAGGAAAGTACATGAAAATCATGTGTATTTGCAACAAGGTTGTGTAGAAAGAGTAATGGTTTTATAGTTTATATTTTTTAATACAAAACCAAGGCTTTTAAAAAATTTAGATCTATTTGAAAATAATCTGAAAATGCCAAATATTTATGGCACTAATAATAATAATAATAATAATAATAATAATAATAATGGCGATATCAATTTCATTAGATATTATTCAAAATTGCTAGCAGGAAGTATGAAATTAAAACTTAGTGATAGTAATAGTGCGCAACCCTAGTGATAATAACAGTGTGTGGCTAGCATCAGTGCATGGAACATGGATATGATCTATTGGTAGTAATAGTAATATGTGAATAGGTAATTACAAATGCAAGATTTGCTTAGTCAGTTGTTACAAAACGACAGGGGGTCATATAAATAGCATGTGGGTGTAACAGTACATTGCAAGTGTCATAAGCAGCATAATAGGTGGTGTTATAGGTTATGAGTCTCTGAATTTGGTGGCCCCCTATCCATCCCAATGCCATATGCAAGCAAACTGCACTGCTAAATCCCTCCACAATGCCATATATAACTACATTCTATTGTTGTAACTTTATTTCATGCAAATACCTTTCTAAAAATTTAATTGGTTGCAATCCACCAAACTTAATAGCCATTTAACCTAAACAAGAGAAGATAGTTAAATAGTCATTAACTTTGTAAAATCGTACATTTTACATCTAATAGGCAATTGTCATTCGCTAGTATGGGTCCGTTGAAAAATTAAAAGGCTTTGGAGAAAACAATAGTACATGCCTAATGGTAGATACTAATAATGAAATAGGATTTAAAATTAATACCCAAGTGATTTGAAAGAATTAAAAAGACCCTTCAACCAATATTTCTCTATGAATCCATTATCACAACCATGAAAGCTTCAGCATTGCGTACAAAGAATAAACCAAATATGATTCACTCTCTCCTCAATCAAATATATTACAATAGAGATGTACAAATAAATAGAAGATAAAAGAATCCTAACCATCCCATGTATGTTGGACTCACTTCCCCAATATAAATAGAAATATGACATAAACCCATCATCATCATAAATGTGAGATAAAACATCTCCAATAAAAATAACACCTAAGTAAACTAAAATATAGGAAAATAATATCCTACCCCAGGGTGATCTACATGTTTGCTATCTTTGCCCCGATTTCTCAGCTAATCATGAATGACAACAAGTTTGAGATTGCACAACACGTGTATTGCAGCGTGGCTAAGGAATACGGCCATGCCAGGCCCCGCTATCCCTCTCAGCTTTTCTCCTTCCTCTCTTCCCTTACTCCACACCATCACCTCGCCTGGGACGTGGGAACAGGAGATGGTCAATCCGCCGTTCAGGCAAGTTTACTTATATTATTACAGTTATTACAAAATAGAAATGATATCTAATTTTGTTTGTTTTGAACAGGTTGCAGAATACTATACGAGAGTTATTGCCACAGATACAAGGGAACAGCAGCTACATCGTGCAGAGCGACGCCCCAACATAACCTACGCCCTCACGCTGCCCTCAATGACCGACCAGCTCCTCCACTCAATCGTCGGCCCAGATTCCTCCGTCGATCTGGTGACCGTTGCCACGGCCGTCCACTGGTTCGATTTGGACAAATTTTACCCGCAAGTGAAGCGCGTGTTGAAGAAGCCGGGCGGCGTAATTGCCGTGTGGGTGTACACAAAACCCACTGTAGATCCCTCCGTGGACGCCGTTTTTCAGCGTTTTTTTCAGAGAATTTATCCGTTTTTTCACCCGGTGGCCAATTGGGTGTTCGAAGAGTACGAGAGTCTGCCGTTTCCGTTTGCAGATGTGGAGACGATTAAAATGGAGATTGAAGAAAATATGACGTTTGATCAATATTTGGGGTTTTTCAGGACGTAGTCTGCCATGGTGGGGAGGGAGGCTCTGCTACGCGACGAATTTAGGGTACAATTTGAGAACGCGTGGGGAGCTCCAGCATATGTGACCAGGCCTGTAAAGTTTCCGCTCTTCTCTAAGATTGGGAAGGTTTGAAACCACGCGATAATGCTTTCCGCCCCCACAAATAAATTAAAATATATATATAAGGATATAGTTTCCCCACTTTGGAGTTGACATCAAATAATTTGCCTGTTAAGTTTTGTTTATTGTTTTCCGTCGAGTTATATTATGTTGTTTTTTTTAATATATTTATAATAATACAATTAAGTAATCCTTGTTAATGGGTTATTGGTAAAGAAGTTTCGTTATAGTAGGGATGCAAATATGGATTGGATCTCATTTTTGTCAGGTTGGTTTAAATTGAATTTTGATGGTGTTTTTTGGGATAGTTCTACGGTATATAGAATCAATTGCAATAGTAAGGATTGTTATGCCTCCCTTATCGAAGCAACATCCCTCAAATTGGTCAATGGTATGAATGGTCTTGGTATTGATATGGCATTTCAGTGTGGTCTAGACAATCTAATCATTGAGAAAGTTTCGATGGTCATGATTTAGGCGTTGCGCAAAAATGTTGCTAAGGCTTGGTCGCTTAAGAATATCCTAGAGTGAATTTGGCCATGGTTGGAGTCCTTTTCTTCGTGGAGAGCCTAACGTTGCTTTTGTGAAGCAATTTTTTGTTGTTGACTTCCTTTCTAACCAAGGCATTATGCAAGATGAAGACCTTGTTATGGATGATGTGGTGATTGTTTGGCCTACTTTCTTTCCTTCTCCTTTAGTTGCTCTGGGTTAGTGGTAGTGTTTGCCTTCCTATCCTTCTCTCCTGCTTGGTGATTTTTTAACTTGTTTGTGTTCTTTTTTATTAATTTGCAACCTTTTATATTCATGATTTTCAAATCATGTCCCCGGTCTCCAATCTTGCTTTTTGGTGGCAGTGTTTTGGATGCCTTTACTTGATGTAGTGAAGAACTTGTGTTGTGGGTGTGGAGTTTTTAATCCTCCCTTGGTCTTTGTACTCATCATAATTGGGTATTTGCCTCTCTTCTCTCCTCGTCTCTTTGCCTTCTTGTTCTTGGTTGTCATGGATTAGTCTTGGTTGGTCATTGTTGAATGTGCAAGGGAAGAAGAGGGAGATGGATTTTCTCAAAGAGGTAATGGAGAATATGGTGAAGTGTGTCTTCTGGGTGCCGACCCCACACATTCTTTAGTTTATCTTAACAATTTTGGGTTAGGCTTTTGTAAATTCTCTCAACAAGGTCAACATTAATTTAGTGATGGTCTTAGCATTTGCAAATAATTTATTGCTACTTTTGGAAGACAAACAAGTAGTTATAGATTTGGTTGAATTTTTTTTAAAACCTTATCATAAGTTGGGTGTATTTGAGGCAATGATTGCATTTAATCTAAGTAGCCACATTTTTATACCCTTCTCAAGGTGAGATGAAGTTGGCATGGTTCTATTGTCAGTCTTCAGGGAGTCGGGAGGGCAGTTTGTGACCCTTTTCAACTATGTAGAGCATGTTTCAGTATCTTCTAAGGATAACCCATCTGAGGTTGGGCATATGCTCATTTCTCCTCATTTGGGTGATGTTGAAAACCCTTTATTGGATTCAGAGGCTTTACTACATGTTAGGCACTCTCCATTCAAAATGGCATCGATGAAATTTATTTTCCACATTGCGAGCAAGGCAATTGTATTCTCTCCTAATTAGGTAATGGCTACATTTGGTCCTCTTTTGGTCTGTTGCAGCCCTGACTAGACCTAGATACCCATGGCTTGATTAGAAGGGTAAGTTCATGCGAAACAAATGTTGGGTGGGTGGTAGTTCTTTTTTGACTCACCTATTTAACCCTAAAATAGAAAAATCTAGGTTGGTGTTATCTAGATTGCATTAAAGGGGTATATAGAAATGAAATGGCACAATGGTGATAATTAGATCTATAGCAAGCCAATTGATATTAAACTTAGATCTAAGCATACATTGAATTTATTATGTTGAGATAGTCTAAATATGGAAAGTACAACTATGTTATTTATAGAAATGACAAAGAAGTGAAGTACTTAGCTTGTTTTGATGTTAATGTAGTTTTAGATTTGGAATAAATTGAAAGTAGGCAGGTAGTGGATTCTAGAACAATCATTAGATTCTAGATCTAACACTTATGGCTCTCTAAACAGTAATGTCATCCTGCGATGGCTACGTCGATGCTACCATCTGGGTTAGACACTAGTGCCATATATAGAATATTTATTGAAACATGATGTGACCATTTGGATGCTTCTAGGTTCTGCTTTTCCTTCACTATGGTGCATTCAAATCTGGGTCATGGATAATTATTGCTTGTGAAATGGAAAAATCCTAGCTTTCCATCTTTAATGTGACCATGAGGAAAATGGGTTAGTAGGCACATGGTGTTAAGATGACACTAATGACCCTGTTGTCAAAGGATGCTACCTACACAGCCAATACCCCAAAAAGGGCCTCAAACTGATATAGTCCTCCACTATGTGTTCACTTGTTTGTGAATCATACAATGTGTGAAAATAAAGTAGAACAGTGACCTAGCTTGTAACATGGAAAATCAGGTTCTTGGGTTGCTCCTTTAGTACTTCAAACTTAAATATGTGCAGTCCATATGACTGGCATGGAAATAGGAATAAATAGGGAAGTTTTGTTCAATTGAATGTTCTTTGAATGTTCTTTTTTCTGATTGTTAGGTATTCATAGGTGTTATCTAGGTGAAGAATGAATGAGGGTTGATCTTGTATTTATATCAATCCCTTTGAAGTAATAAATCTCACTAGAGCACTTAAGTCGACCATTAGGATATGTTTCATTTTTAAATTAGATGACTTTAGGGCATTGAACACTTGTGTTGGGATAGGATAGTAGCATTGATGCTACTATCTAACATGGATTCTAAGTCCATGGAGTAGGAGAGTAGGTACAATTTCAAAACATACAAAGATGGAAGATAGTTACATTTTAAGCATTTTGGTCAAGATAGAAGATTCGAGTCATCCATATAAGACTAGTTGAAATAAGAGATGTAGGCCAAGATGCACAAGGATAGAGCAGATGTGAGACTTGTGAAAGTGGGAAAGGTAAGTTATTGAGAGGAAAAAATAAGGTTTGAGTGTGCCAAGTGTAAATATTAATGTAGTATATAATCACAAAATATCATCTACATTTACCCCCCTTTAATATAGTAATGAAATTACTAGTTTAAAGGAAAGGAATGTGTATCTGGGTGTGTATGCACACCTTGTCTTGATGTGTGCCCAACTTGAGTGATTTTATCATGACTGACTTGCAACCAAGATGTTAGGTTGTGGAGCTAAAAGCTTCACTGATGCAAACAAGGAAGGAGGTTGCTGAAGTGTCACAGACACTGGCGTCGGTTAGGCCAACCGACGTTGGCAGGATTAGACAGGAAGAGCAATCGACGTCGATCAAGGATCGGCCGACGTCGATCACCTCCAGGCAGACAGGGACCGACGTCGATCGCCTGTGCGGTTCAAAACTGCCAGTTCAAAGATAGTTAGTTAACGAACTGAGTGTTTACATGTTAAGAGACAATTTTAAACTAGAAGCTATGGATCTAATTATTATAATTAGGTGTCTAATTATTGTTTGCATGAGATCTATATAATAGACTCATGGGCTATATTGTAATTTGTGATAGGGAGTAAGAGAGCAAAATATTAGCTCCTTCTGTGTGTGAAGAGAGCATGGTGTGTTCCTCCTAGTGCCACAGTACTAAGTGTGGGTGTTGGTTTGGAGAATCAGCAGGATTCTTCATGTATGTATGATCTTGGTCAGTAGGTGTGCATGGCTACATTAGGAGATCTGCATGGTAAGTAAGATCATTGATCTGCAGGTGTATGTGTGTGCATGATCCAGGTTTGCAGGTGTGCAGAACCAGATTTATTTGTAGGTGTGCAAGATCAGGGAGGACAGCAACACAACAGGGAGTAGGATCAGGCAGGATCTACTTGGATTACGGTGTGTACTCGGTTAGAGAGCAAAAGAGGAAGGCAAGGCAGTTCCTTCCATAAGTAAGATCATTTGGGTTGTAGGTTGTTGCAGTTTAGGGGAGATCTACTTGGAGTGCGTGGAGCACTTGTGGAGTGCATGGAGACTGGTGTACTGGCAGTAGTGGATACTGACTGGTTGGAGGTGAACACCAACTCTGTGTTTGAGTTGTGTGTTGGGACCGTAAGAGAGAGAGCTTTGAGGAAAGAAGTACTGTACACTTGAGGTGTGGGAAGCCTCTGAGAGGTGTGAAGAAGAAGTGGCATCTTCTTTATTGTTTTCTTTTCTGGATAAGTATTACTACAAGTTGTGTATTGTCTCTCATATTCTGTGTTGTTTCTGAATTCTAGTTACTTGTGATTCTAGTTTAATTTCGCATATTTAAGTTGCTTGTATATGGTAATCAATTGTGCTTCCATATTTCCCAACACAAGAGCATGTTACAGTATGAAATTAATGCATATAATCTAGGTTTAAAGTACTTGAAATAGATTGAAATTAAAAGAGCAAGGTTTAGGAGTACACCTATGTTTTGATGTAATCACCTTGCCTATTCGAAAGTTGTTTTTAAAAAGATGTATCATTTTAACTCTCTAAAAATTGAGATTAAGATAAATATATATAAATCGTTAAAGTGCATATATCCATAGATAGAGAGATAGATTGGAAGGCATGTGCCCCCAACATTGGAGCAAAAGTGAGTTGACATTTGGCAGTGAAGATTAGCTCAACCATGTAACACAATGACATTTATAACCAGGTGAGGCTGGATGATCAAGTCCAACATGAAAAATTGACAAGATTGAGTGATTTGATCACCTCAATCATACCAAAAGGTGAACCAACTACTACAGTCGGTTGGCTCAATAAAAGTTCATAAAATTTGATGGGGTATGTATAAAAAAAAGTTTATGATATGGTAACAGTTCATAAAAGAGTTATAGAATCTGAAAATAATTTGGATTTTGTAATATTAGGCATATGTTGCATAACATATGCACCTTAGATATGTCTCATGTTGAAGCTGTGTATAACAATAGTACCAGTGTATGAAATTTTGCCACAATTGTGAATTTGAATTATATAACTATGTGTTTTGGCCAAATCGAATAACTGTATGTGTGGAGAACATGCTTATAAATCATGCCCCCACTATATAAAGAGAAATATAAAAATAGATATAAGTACCAATGTGGAGGACATGTTTCCAAAACATGCCCCCACTGTAAACTAGAGATGTTGAATACTGAATAGGTATGGAGCACATGCTTCCAAAGTATGCCCCCACCAAATTTTAGAACTGATATAAATATCATACTAAATGAGTGTGGAGAACATGCTTCCAAAGTGTGCCTCACTATAATCTGGAAAGTTTGAATGTGTAGAATCCATGTCCATATGACATGTCCCCACTGAATCTAAAAACTATGCCAAGTGTGGAGAACATGTCTCTATGACATGCCCCCACTAATATGAGCCCCCCTTTGAGGTGAGGGAAAGATAGGAATTTATAGTTACCTCACCTCAAAATGATAAGACAACTATATATTCTATGATCGTAACCATGTAGCATATATAAGGAACATGTTTATGTAGATATAACATTGAGGTGCATAGAACCGATGTGATCACATGTAGGCTTAAGATGCATGATAAATATCATGGCAATGCTTAGATAGCAATAGTACAATTTGAATAAGCAATCAAACACATACATAATAACACTCAAAAATAATTAAAAAGGCAATAGTCCAACGAAATTGCAAACAAGGAGCATGTTCAAATGCTTCATAATCAAAAAGAAATTACTTAATCAAATGTCCATAAAAACAAGAATGACATATTCAAATGTCCATACAAAAAACAATAACATATGAAAATTTCAATGAAAACATACATAGGCATGGGGGATGCAAGAAAAAAAGCATATTCAAATGCTTGAAAAATTAATACAAGACACTCAAGGAAGTGCATAAATTAAAGCATATGCAACATAAACATGTCATAGTAACCCATGGATCCAATTTGTTAGGAAAAGTATGTCACGTGTATAACATATCAAGTACCTTGTGTAAGATATACTTATGTATAATAGGCATATGTAAGTACATATGTAATCTTGAACATGATAATGTAGAGTGATCATCGAATCATATAACCTATGTGTATCAAGATCAAAGAAATGAATGCCCACAATGTCCATGTATGACATGAGTAGAAGGAAGGCCCAACATCTAAAATATGAAATTATCATTTATCTATGTATGCTTATGTCACACTCAAGTAGAAGTGTGACACATATGTGTATGTAGTAGTAACTGAGTATGTTTGTAGACACCAAAATAGTGTCAACCCCCTTGGTCCCTTTCTAAATTCAACATGCCTAACCTATACTTTATTAATTTAAAATACTTATTTTAAATTAATCATCCCCCCCTAGACACCTCACCTTGGATTCCTAGCTCTTAGACCATTTATCACCCTATGACTAATCATAATTACCTAAGACCTATTTTAACTCCCCCACTGATTCTCGTGCCTATTAAACCCACCTTTGGATCGTTCAGCAATGACAACTGAACTTGGCAGATGGAGGAATAGGAAAAAGGATAAAAATTAGCCTTTTTACCCATTCTCTAGCTGCCGACGTCAGTCAACAGTCGACCGATGCTGGCGGTATCACCGACATCAGTTTCTTAAAACTAAATTCTAACCTCAGCTGCAGACCCGAATGCAAATTCTCTTGCTCCTGGGATCTGAATTCTCTTGCTCCTCGACTCCTTGCATATCAAAGGCAGGCTTTAGGATGAGGCATCAACATTCTATCATCACTCTCCAGGCTAAGAAACTCTACACAATTCACTCCACACCAGGTTGAAACGTTGCATGAGGTCTCCTACATCAGCCATAACGGGAACAAGTCTTCTACACTTCTGGTTTTCCACCAAGAGCTAAGTATTCTTTTGGTTTATATTTCAGTATTTTTAAAGTGCATTGGTAATTAGTCCATTGGCTATTTCTGAGTACTGTTGATAGACAATCTAGCTTTCTTCCCGGAGAGGTTGAAAAGCCTTTCTTTTATCCCGACCCATTTTGACAACCTGTCCCCTACCATTTTCCTTCCTAAGACTCTATCTATTGTCTTGCATCCCTGCACATCCCTTTTGAATCTCCTAGGCCATTCTGTTGACCACAGACACCAACAAGAAAACCCATCCAAAGCCCATTGCCCCTATCGATGTCGGTAGCATAACTAACGTCGACAACTTTACCAACTGATGCCAGCAGGACTACCGATGTCGGTGACTGTGGAAGACTGATTGCAAGATTCAAGTATGCATTATCTATTTCTCCTTCTTTAAGTCTTTCATTATTTCTTTCCATTACGACATTATTTTTATCAACTAGTGGACTGTCATCCCTCCAGGAAGTCTTTGCACTTTTAGGACCGAGCATATCGCTTGGCAGTCCACCATATCTGTCTCTAACATTTTTCTTTGTTAAGTTTTCTTCTTATCTACAAGTGTCATCCTCCACAGCCAAAGAGGAGTTCCTTCAATGTTTTGATATGGTGTGTAACTTAATCTGGGTATGTACAAACCCCTGACCATTTAACGTTAGTTTCTTATTTCTTTTGAATGTGAAAAGCAAAAACGAGTTAGAAACAATGTCATCCATCAATATGGAAGTAACACATGGATGCCAAGGAGCCAATACAACTTGCAAGTGCCGAAAGTGTTTATGGAGTCTTGAATGTTTTTTTTTTCTTTTTTGATATTTTTGAATATGAAATATCATCCTATGATGCCATCTAGTGGATGGCCATAAATATCTCCCCATTGTGAATCTGGTGTAATACCTAGGTTATGCTACTAAGGAGTATGTGTAGGTGTAATATCTATCACTGTGGTATCAATGGTGTTGTACGTATCTAAAATAGTAAATTATGATTGTGAATAAATAGTAGGTGTAATAGGTGCAAGGGTTTTCAAAACCCATCATTGAGTGTTGTGTTTTCTTTGGCATAGTAGTAATATGTGTATTTTAAGGTGCTCTAGTTATCTAAATGTGGTGTGTAATAGTAAATGGGGATTCCATGTAATCCACTAAATGTCTCTGATGTAATGGTCTCTCGAGTATTAGCCACCTAGTAAATGGGATTTATTGTTACTTACCCTTTAGAAGTGCATTAGTCTTAGTAGGCTTGATGGCTAGTTGTCTGGGTATAAGTTTCTTTTGTTCAAGAGGATGCTCATATAGAACTTTGAAAATTGTAATTACTTGATTGACATGGTTGTATTTAACACATTCATGCAATGTAGAAGGTACTACTCAAAAAGTGTATATCCAAGGTCTTCCTAGTAACATATCAAAGATGCTTATGAAAGGGATAACTGAGAAAGTGGTAAGCACATGTGCAGGATTGAACTATAAAGGCAAGTCAATCTTGCCAAGAACCTTCTTAGAGGTCCCATCGAATGCTCTAACTAATCTAGTAGATGGTTGTAAATCATTATGAATATAAACCAAGTACGTAATTAATGACATGATGCAAACATTTTAATTTGCACCATTATCAATCATAACACTACATATAGAGTGTTTGTCAAGGTATGATTGGATTAATAAAGAATGAATATCATAATCATCCTCCTTAATTTCATTGTCATCAAAGGAAATGGAAGATCTCTGAACCATGGGAGGTGCATTTAATTACCAATAACCCCATCTAGTGGGTGTCCATAATATGATGGAGGATGATGTGCATTATATTCCATTTGGACTTTTGGTTCCTTCTTAGAGTGGTTTTGCAAATGATTGTTAAATATTTTTTGTTTATAGTGATCACTAGGTCATGAACCTAATTCCTTTGGAGGATCCTCAAATATAAGTTTTTAATCATCGATAAGAGCTTTGATCTTGTGTTTCAAGGTAAAACATCTCTTTGTAGAATTTCCTAGTCCTTGATAATAATCACAATAAGAATTTGTATCATATACTTTGGGTAGAGGTAGACTCATATCAACCTCAATAGAATAAGGGAGAGATATAAGCTAACACTCTAGTAACCATGGGAGTATTGAAAATGGGGACTTAGGTAAACATGTAAATTATCTTCTTGGTGAATTAAATAGGACAATCCAATTAGTCTACTATGAAAATGTGTTAACTATTTTGGTTGTTTCCTTTATAGGCTTAGGGGGATTTACCTTATAATTTGGTTTAATTATGAATTTGGTGCTAGATGTAGATGCAGTTGGTATGTTTTCTACATATTTGAGCTTATTTAATGAGATAAGTTTCATTTCATAGTCCTGTACAACATGGTATAAGTCATCAAAAGATTTGGACTTCTTTAAAATAATGGACTCATGTAAAGGATCAATCAAACTTTGCTTGAATATATCTTTCAATTCTTTATCTTCCATAAGATTGGTCTTTTTGGCTAGCCTTATCTTATAACTCAAGAAATATTCATTGATAGGTTCATTGGTTCCATGTTTGATTATTGTAATTTGGGCATAGTAAATCTTTTCAAAAATGTTAATAGAAAAATGTGCTAATAATTGGTCTGCAAGAGGTTTGAATGCTTTGACGGATTGAATATGAAGATGTAAATCATATAACCACCTTAAAGTGTAGTCCTTGAGGCTTCTTGGAAATAATTTGGTCAAAAGTTTATTATTGGAAGCATAATCAAGGCATGCCACATAAAATGTTCTAAGATGTTCCTTAGGATCACCCTTGCCAACATAAAATGTGAAATTAGGTGTGACAAATCCAATTGGAAAGGGGTGTAATTAGATTTCAAGTTCTAGAGGGTTGTGCAAGACATCTTACGAATCCATGGAATGAGGGGATTTTAAAACATTTTGTTCAATATTTATAATCTTATCTTTTAAGTTCTTTATAGCTTGAATGAATGATTAAACTATAGGCCCAAAGGAATTTTTATTATCAAGTTGAGTAGTCACCAAATGGGATGAAAACATGTTTTGTATAGTAATAAGGATTGAAATTGGTATTTGTGTTAAGACAATGAGTGATTCTATGATAGATTTATCAATAGTAGTTTCAGGGAACAAAGGTTTAAACACATAATCCATGTCCCCACTAGATGTAGGTGGATTGATAAGTGTGGGGTGAGTTATATTACCTTCTAAAGATTCACCATTACTAGGTGAAGTAGCCTTAGTTCTATCTTGTTTGCTTATTTCATCTCTTGTAACATAAAAAATGCATCTATTAAGCCCTTGTTATTATTCAGATGAGTAATCAATTCCTCTTTATCTTCCATTTGAAATTGGGTTTTTGCACTAACACTTTCCATTGCATCACAAATGAAAATTTTAAAATTTGAAACAAAGTACAACAATAAAAAAACCTAATTTATCCCAGGGTTTTGTGTTCAAAGATCATGTTCACAAAAATTTTAACCCTGAAATGGAAAAATCTAGGTTGGTGTTATCTAGTTTGCATTAAAGAGATATTTAGAAATTAAATGGTACAAGGATGATAATTAGATCTATAGAAAGCTAATTATATGTTAAACTTAGACATAATCATACACTAAATTTATTATGTTGAGATATTTTAAATATGGAAAGTACAACTATACTAGATATAAAAATGATAAAGAAGTGAAGTACTTAGATTGTTATGATGCTAATGTCGTTTTGGATCTGGAATAGGCTAAAAGTAAGCAAGAAGTGTATTTTGTAATAGTCATCAGATTCTATATCTGACACTTATGGCTCTCTAGTAAATAACGCCAACCTAAGATGGTTATGTTGATGCTACTATAGGTTTGACATTAGTGTTGTATGGAATATTTGTTGAAATAGGATGCAACCACTTGGATGCTTCTAAGTTCTGCTTCACCTTCACTCTAGGGCATTTAGATCTAGTTCATGGACAATCATTGCTTTTGAAACGAGAAAACCCTATATTTATATCTTCAATGTGACCTTGGGGTAAAATGAGCTAATGACACATGGTGTCGAGCTGACCCCAATGAATCCATTATCAAAGGATGATACCTACATAAGCAATACTTTAAAGAGGGACTTAGACTAATATATTTCTCCTCTATGTGTTTACTTATGTGTGAATCATACAATGTGTGAAAATTAAGTATAATAGTGACCTAACTTGTGACTTGGCAAATCAATCTCTTGGGCTACTCCTTTAGTACTTTAGACCTATAGATATGAAGTCCCTATGACTAGAATGGAAATAGGAATAAATAGGGAAGATTTTTTCAATTGAGTGTTCTTTAAATGTTATTTTATTTGATTGTTAGGTATTTGTAGATATTATCCAAGTGAGGAATGAATGAGGGTTGATATTGTATTTATATAAATCTTTTATGAGTAATAAATCACACTAAAGCACTTAGATTGACCATTAGGATACTTTTCATTGGATGACTTTAGGGAACTGGACACTTGCATCAGGAAATGATAGTAGCATTAACACTATTATCTGACTTAGATGTTAGTGTCTAGGGAGAATGAGAGAAAGTACAAGTTCAAAACTTGTAGAGATGGAAGATAAGTACATTTTAAACATTTTGGTCAAGATAGAATACCTAGGTCATCAATATAAGACTAGTTAGACTAAGAGATATAGGTTGAGCATCACAGATAGAGTAGATGTGAGACTTGCATAAGTGGGAAAGGTAAAGAACTAAGAAGAACAACCAAGGTCTATGTTTTCCAAGTGTATAAGATTAAAGTGCTACATAATCACAAAATATCATCTAATCACCCATAATTTGTGAAAATAGGTGTGGGGATGAACTTTGAGGTGGCAGGGGTGCTAGGGGGATGGGATGATAGCAGTGACACAAAAATCCTTCTAGGTGGAAATTGTATACACATAATATTTTCAAACTTTATCAATTACTAATGATTTCTATCTTGCAAGAACCTATTGAGTCCTAGTCTCTTTGAGTATGCACCTTAAGGGGTGCAACAAGAAAGGGGTGGGAAGACCATTGGTGCTTTAAAATATTGTTGTCCTGTATTGTCAATTACTATCTACACACTTATCTCTTAAAACCCATTCCCCTAAACTTTGTCTCATTTTTCGCACATTCCTCTAGTCATTTACCATATTCATAGCCCTTTTCCTAACCTAAACCCCTTTTTGATAGTTTACATGACTATGTCA
The DNA here is from genome assembly GCA_037957365.1 of Torreya grandis. Lineage (NCBI taxonomy): Eukaryota > Viridiplantae > Streptophyta > Pinopsida > Cupressales > Taxaceae > Torreya > Torreya grandis. Next base: position 851,588 of record JARHVA010004220.1, on the reverse strand, counting down.
GCCACATTGACCTTATATTCTTATTGAAAAAACTTATTAAGGGTCTAGGTCAACCCTTGGCCAACCTAGTCCGTGACCTAGTTAGTTTTTGTCAATTACAATACTAGGTTGACCTTGTCATCCAAAACTTTTATAAGGGTTTAGGGTTAGATCCACCTATCTAAACACATCCATTTCACCATTCTTAAAGAGTAGGCAAAAGTTATTAATCATTTTTGCTTCCTTACAATCTACCCTTCCACCATTCTACTGGAGGAGTCTTAGCTTAGGGTTTCTACTTGGAGAAGAATCTAGTCTTGTGGAGAAGTCTTGGATGCTTTGGCCTTTCTTGGTGATCCTTACAAACCACAACAACCTCTTGCGATGAACCTTTGTCCAAGGGATAAATTGAGTCTCGGTAGGTTCATCTTCTAAGTATCTCTAACTTTACTCCTCTCTTTAGTGGATAGAAGTAGCATATGTAATGGTTTTTGAATAATATATCTCTCCCCATGCATTAGCATTTTACCTATACATAGCTTAAATAGGATTCTCTTATGCATGTTTACTTTTATTGTTTACTAAACCCATATTGTGCCACAAGCTTTGGTGAGAACTAGACTATATTTTTTTTTTACTTATTATTAGTTTAGTGAATATGAAAATATAGGACCTAGTTAGGGTTATTGCATAGTCTTTCTTGACTAGAGGCTTTGGAACCCTCCCTAGTAATATTATTGTGGTAAGAGATCCATTAATTAGGTCTAGCGGATCCATGTTGGTCATGACCCCAATTCTCTAATGTATCCCCAATCTAAAGTGTAAGTAGTATCTATCTTCTTTGAGCTAGGATTGATATGTATATATGATACATTTCCCATTGCATACATTCTGGTAAACCTGACATGAATCCTATCCCACCACTAGTTGGATTGTCTTCACGTTTCCACTTTCTTCTTAGCATGTTTTCACTTTGGCTTCAATTTCATAATACAATCTAGTGAACCTGATGTGAATCTAACCCTTGTAGGTTTGCTTTCATTCTTTTTATTTTTATTATTTTATTACTAATCTATATTTGTGATAATAGGTCAACCAGGTTGGTATAGTTCTAACTTATATGTGCAAGTTTAACACATAGTCACATCAAAATGATGTGAATCTAACCCTTGCAGGTGTTCAACAAATATAGGTTACTGGATCAAGTAGGTTGACATAGTATTCTTATTTAGTCTCAGATAACAAACTACATCGAATAGGTTGACTTAGTCTCCTAATCAGCATCTAGAACATCAGACTATATTGAACATGTTGGCTTAGTCTTATAGTCAGCATTTATATAACAAACTAAGTTGACTAGGTCAACTTAGTCATCTTAACAAGGTTTAATAAATAGGTTTTCATAGAACTAGGTCAACTCAATTGACTTAGTTGATAAAACTTGCAAGCAACATTCAAGGCACTTCAACATAAAATTTACAATCCTCAACATCTTCAACCCACTAAGGTTCCTATCTTTCTCTCTCTATCAATTCAATACTTCATTACAGTTTTATTTTGTGCAAGTTTGTAGTCTTCAAAACTACAATCCCACATTTCTTAGTCTTCAAAACTACAATCTTAAAATAAACTAAGTTGACCTGTTCAACTTAGTTTTGTAGCATTTATTCTATTTAAAAGACTAAGTCGACTTGGTCAAATCAGTTCTTAAGGACTATTGCTTATACTGAATAGTAGCAACCCAATCAACTCTATTATGTAATGTTTGCATACAGTATCATCTAAATTGACTATGTATCATTCTTAATTTGGGAATTAATAACTATATGTTAGTAATTAATTCACACTTTCATTTTCAGCTATTTGCATGCTTAGAGTAGTTCACATAGTCTAATTAGGTGGTTTTTCAAATTGCTGATTAGTTGCACTATTTTGATTTTTTTTTGCACACACTACCAAATCACATAATATTCAAAACACATTTATCTTTCCAAGGCCTACCTACTTGGATTTAATCACCAATGGGGAAGCCAACTTAGTTTTTTTTCCGAGTATAAATACGTGGTTAATGGTATATATTAACAAAGCACCCGACACCCTTATCATTGTGGGATTATGAAGTGAGGGGCTAGGCCCCAATACCAAGCCAATACCATTGCAAACATAAATCCCTTTTATCCTAAACATCATAAAACCATCCATATATTACTTTATGGTTCCCTATTTTTATCGAACATCCCTATCACACTTAAAATAACACTTTATAATAATCCCACGACACTCAGGATGGCCATTTAGTTAGCATTTACTTTTCAATTGATTGCTTTCTTTGTGATCATTATGTGTTGTATAGCAAAAAAAAATATTGGCCAACATTGGTGTAAGGTTTTTTTTTGTGTACAAATTGGATCACTCTCATTGATTCTCTTGTTTGTGTGTTTGCTTCTATTTCTTACTTTGATTGCATTGCAAAGAAATTCCCTATTCTTAACACATTGTCATTCTATTCGGCATAGTCCCTTACAAACTATCTTTTTCCTTATTTATAGTACCAAGTCAACCTGATCAACCCAGTACTCATTTTTGCCAATCAGAATATAGTACTAATTTGATATAGTTAACCATGTATCCTTATTAGACTATGTTTCTCCATGTTCAATAGTATTGAGTTGACCTAATAAACTTTGTACTCTTCTGCTTTATGTCCACTAGTATTAATCCAACCTGGTCGACTCTTTACTCGTCTTCCTTCTATCCAATAGTACTAACTCAACATGTTCAACTTTGTACTCTTCTTATCCCCTTTTCAATAGTACTAAGTCAACATGGTTGACTCTGTACTCTTATTGTTTCCTTTGCTCTACTGTCTGGCTGACTTAGTTCTCTGTGTATCTAACTTAGTTATTTGTCTCTACCTCTCATTATTATTACTTGTAATATTTTTTATTTTATCCAACATCATGAAATCCCCTATTAGACTCTTCTTGGACAACTTGAATCCATTTAAACACTATATGGGTACTCTTTTCTTCTTATCTTTCATTATCTTTTCTTTCTCTTTTTAGCCTTTGGGGCATCTTGTGATGCCCATCCACATTTTACTCTAGCTTTTGGGGCATCTTGTGATTCCCACCCATATATTATTTCAAACTCTAGGGCATCATGTGATGTCCATTCCTACATCCACTTACCCTTTGGGGAATCTTGTGATGCCCACTCTTACTCTCCATTACATGATACCAAACTAATTCAACTCTAAGAAACCTTTCAAGACATATAGGCTTGTAGCTCATGTGCTCATCATTGATATAACCATTAATGTAGATTCCTTTCCTTCTTTTCATGATTTATAATGTTATCTATCTAACACTTTTTGCAGGATACTTACATGGGTCTCACCCTCTGTAATAGTTCTCTCTTTTCACAAACTTTAGTCATTCCTTTTGGTCTTTTGGTTTCCCTTTTTCTCATGAGTTACATTGCAAAATGGTGGATAGGACCCAATCTTCTTCATGATGTACTTTTATCCTCTTTGTTTTCATATTTTTTACACACTTTTTGGCAACCCTTGGATTTTTCATTTGTGAGTTACAGTGTATGACCATGGATAGGACATGGCCTTCCTCATAAAGTCACCATTGTGTTTTGCAATGGTAATGAGTTATTGATATATGTTCTCAAACTTTATCTTTTGCTTCTTTTGTAGATAAAATTTGCACAAACAAACTATGTTAGCATGTTTTCCTACATATCCCCCATTCTTATGATAAGGAATCACACTTTTCTGTCATTATATCCCTTTTTCACCCCTTATCACATTTTTTTCAATTTGAAGTAATTCAAATTATTTCATATTTTATTCCTCTTGATTTCCTTTCCTTTCACTCCATATTGGATAAAATAAGGTTGAATTCAAGATAACACTTTTATTTCACTTGACTTTACGAGACCCTAAGACACCTTGCTCTCTAAGTTCTCTCTCTTAGAAACCAAGTCCCAAGTATTCAAATGAAAGTCATCTTTAACACCCATGTTTGGTTTTTCAAATTCGTATGGAGGAAGAATAAAAAAATTCATCAAGAAATTTAAAATCCAAATCATTTAAAACAAAAGGCAACATAAAAATCTCAAAAATCAAAATCACACCAAAATTTGTGATTACAAACACATCTCCTATCTTCAATCAAAGTTCAAACTCCACAGTTGGCTGCATAATAGAGCCGAGGTCCATTTGGGTGTGGTAGGATAGTAGATTGGAATAGGATAATTCAATAAACTCTATGGTGCTACTTACTTTATCATGCAAGTACCCAATCTTTGTAGTAGATTGATGACTTTATAAAGGGTCTTGAGGAATGGGGAACACATTGTGGGAAGGTATGTCTATTTTAATTTTCATGCATATAGCCTTCATGGGATGATCGACATTCTTTATTTGTTGACCTAAGACTTGTGTGGCTAGGAGAAGTTATTCAGAGTCCTTAAGGTCAAAAGTCCTCTTATTTTGGCAAACCTAATTTGACTATCTAGACTTTGATAAAGAGTTACTCTCCTTGGTTTTTCCTTTATTTTCCCCTCCCCCCATTTCATTTCCCCCATTGATAGTTAAAATGTGATTCTAAATTTATTTTCCATTATTCTATACTTCTTTATTCTTCACAGCTTGCAAAACATGCTAGCACTACCTTGTTTCAATTTTATCCATATTTAGAACAAAACAATATGATTGAGCAACTATAGATTACTTTATTTACACTATGGATTTACATTTATAGACTTTATTCATTTTTTTTACCATTTTTCATTATTGTGCTACCCTTTTTGTGGACCCCTGAGTCTATTTCTACTTTCATGTAATTTTTCCATTGTTGAGTGAGTTTGGTTTGTTACTTCTCACTCACCAATATTGTTTTCCCCTTTATTCACCTTTTTCCATTGATGATTAGGGATTGTTACTTCTCATTCATCAATGTTGTTTTACCATTTTGCTTTCCCATCTTTGTTTAAGAAAGGATTTTTATTGCTGTCACATTGATGTTTGATTACCATCCTTTTTGACTTGTATCTTTGGTTTGACTTGGTGAGTTTGCCTTTCTTACTTAAGGTTTACTTGTTTGAGTTTTTAGGTCTTTAGTAGCCTTGGATTTTTAGTTATCCGATTTACTCTAAATTTTGACTTGTTCATTTGGTCTAACATAACACTTGTCATACTAGTTTTCCAAATTTCCAAGTACGTCCTATTCACATAGCACTAGTTATCTTGGCTTTTTTGCATTTTTTTGTTTTTGCTCTTTATTTTTGTATCCTTGGGTTTGTAAAAATCAGTCTTTACACCCTCCATAATTAAAATTACAAACAAAACAAATAACCATCTAGCAATAAAGGTAATTCAAGGTACGTATTATATTTACTTTTTAGTTATTTCCATTTTTGTCATTTAATTTCATTTATTTTTTCTTTAAAATACTGCAACTTTTTTTTTAGCCTCAAAATTGTGTGTTATTCTATTATTTATTAAAGCATCATCCCTTATTGCACCTAAGTGACATGTGATGAGATTTGAGTGGAACATATGTATACACATAATATTTTCAAACTTTATCAAATACTGATGCATTATATTTTATAAAAACCTATCGAGTCTCAATATCTCTGAGTACACACCCTAAGGGGTGCATCGAGAAAGGGATGGGCAGACCATTAGTGCTTCATATGATTTTTGTCCCTTATTTCTACTTATTACCAATCTAAGCAGCTCCTAAAACCCATTCCCCTAAGCTTTTCCTCCTATTTTTCACACTCCTCTAGTCATTTACCATCTTCATTAGCCCTTTCCCTAATCTAAACCCCTTTTTAAATGTTTACATGACTATGCCAGCCACATCAGCCTTTTATTATTATTGAGAAAACTTATTAAGGGTCTAGCTCAACCCCTGGCTAACCTAGTCTGTGACCTAGTTAGTTTATGTTAATTATAATACTAGGTTGATCAGGTCAACTTTGTCAATCAAAAATTTTAGAAGGATTTAGGGTTAGATCCACCTATATAAACACATCTATTTTTCCATTCTTAGAGATTAGGCAATAGTTATTATTCATTTGTGCTTCTTTACAATCTACTCTTCTACCATTCTACTTGAGTCTTAGCTTAGGGTTTCTACTTAGACAAGAATATAGTCTTGTGGAGAAGTCTTGGATGCTTTGGCCTTTCTTAGTGATCCTTACAAACCAAAACAACCTCTTGTGAAGCACCTTTGGCCAAGGGAGAGATTGAGACTTGACAGGTTCATCTTCCAGGTAAGTATCTCTAACTTTACTCCTCTCTTTAGTAGATATAAGTAACATAAGTAATGGATTTTGAATAATATCTCTCTCTCCATGCATTAGAGTTTTACATATACATAGCTTAAATAGTATTCTCTTATGCATGTTGACTTTTATTGTTTACTAACCCCATATTGTACCACAAGATTTGGTGAGCACTAGATTAGATTTTTCTTTACTTGTTATTAGTTTAATGAATATGAAAACATAGGACCTAGTTAGGGTTATTACATAGTCTTGCTTGATTAGAGGCTTTGGAACCCTCCCTAGTAATATTATTATATTAAGAGATCCCTTAATTAGGTCTAGTAGATCCATATTGATCATGACCCCAGTTATCTAATGTATCCCCAATTGGAAGTGTAAGTAGGATATATCTTCTTTGAACTAGGATTGATTTGTAGATATGATGCATTTCCCATTACATACAGTAACTATGTGGTAGTTGATTCTGATTCCCCATCTAACTTTGGAAGGTCATCTTTGTGAAGGTCTCTAGTTGACCCGTGTTTCATTTTTTTATGGTTTTTCTCATAGGTCTTTCAAGTGTGGATTATAGTTATCTTTGTATGGATTCACCTCCTCTATAAGGGTTTTTTGTCAATTTAACCATTTTTGCCCTAGATTTCCTAAACCTTATGGTTGATAATTCAAATGTTTTTCTATAATATTCTTTGTAAACTATTATATAGGTGAGGGACCTATTAAACCCTTAATTACCAATCAAAAAAATAATACATTTAAGTTATATATTTATAATATAGATTAAGGTATATCTTATCATTAATAATATGAATTGTAATTTATTTCAATAAAAAATATGTAATATATATATATATATATATATATATATATATATATATATATATATATATTTTAACTAATTTTTTTTATATTTTCTTAATTATACTTGAGGCATTTTCATTATGTAGAATTGAAAAAAGATTCAACTCCAAAAAAATATTTGTTTTACATCTCCAAACAAAGATTCATCATGTGTAAGGTTGCTACAAATATTGCCACTTTTTATAAAAGCTTTTTGGGACATTTAATAATTAGACATGTGCCCAAGAATACCTTCAGGGCATTTTTGATGAATTCTTATCAACTATTAGCAGCATAGACAAGAGGACATGTCCTACTCCATGTATTATTCTTCTCCTTCTATAATATCCATGAATTCATTTAGTTGATGTTCTACAATCAAATTAAAACTCAAACTTTTAATTCTTCAAAATGTTGAGAGAATTAGTTAATGTCATAGAAAATAGATGTAAGTAACTAACTTAAACATCACATATGTCATCTCATGGAATGCCATGGTAGTAGGATATATATAAAATGGGTTTATACAAAAAGCCTTGTAGGCATTTAAGAAAATGAAATACTCATGGATAAATCCAAACTCCAAAACCTTTGCTAGCATTCTCACTAACCATCTTATAATTTGACTTTGGAATAAGGTGTGGATATTAATCAAATGATAATTATGAGTAGATATTTTTTAGACATCATAGTTTTGAATTCCCTAACAGATATCAAAGAAAAATGTGGAAGCAAATTGAAGGCAACTGAATTAAATTATTTTATAAATTGTAAACAAAATGAATCTCATTACCTACACTCAAATACTTAGTTCCATTTAATCATTTTCAAACTTCCTTCTCTTTAATCATCAAAAAGTGATAATCATTCCTCCTCCTTGTAGTTCTAAAATCACACTACCACAATGGAGATTTAAGTTCCACACAAGCCTACAAAGAAAAATCTGATATATGCCCTAACATTTATAACATTTTGATTGTTTAAAAACAATTATACATTCTAATTATGATTAAGTGGGAGGGTGTAACAGGTTGTGGAATAATATTGAGTGAAAATATTTCATAAACCAAAATACATTTTCTTATCATTACATTATATGTTAAATAAAAGAAGAAATAAAAAGGCACTAAAGCATGCCTTCTAGTTAGATTCAAAACCAGGTCTATTTTCTGTGATCGTAATGCATAATATTATAGAATTTTCACCAAAATAAAGAATATGTTTCATAATATAGAATAAACATTTTGCCAGAATAGAGACAATGTTTTACTTAAACTTGAGGATCAAGAGTTGCAAACAAAGTGGAAATGAAATGACAGCTATAGTCACCAATTTAACATTTGAAATCTTTGATGCTTTTCTAGTGATGTACCGAAGCTTCAAGTTGAAAGTGATTTAAGGTGGTTGATTTAGAATGTACCTCAAAATATATCTTAATGGTTCATTATACATGTTCCTTTGTCGTGGTTGCACATAGGATGGGAACTTTTTATTTCCTACATTAGGCACATTTAATTTTAGGGTTTATAGGTCAATGTAGTTTGTATATGTATGTGTGTTTGTGTGTGTGTGTTATGCATACATACATACATGAATACATACATACATACATACATGCATGCATGCATACATACATACATACATACATACATACACATAACATTAACTTATTGTTACATTATAAGTTAAATAAAAGAAAAATAAAGAAAAAGGCACCAAAACATTCCTTCCAAATGTGATTCAAAATCAATTATATTTTTTATGATTATAATTCATAATATTATATAATCATCACCAAAATAAAAAATATGTTTTGTAAGATAGAATAAAAATGTCACCAAAATAAAGAATGTTTTGCTTAAACCTGTGGATCAAGAGTTGTGAACAAAGTGGAAATGAAGTGACAACTATAGTCACCAATTTAGCATTTCAAATCTTTGAGAGTTTTTCAGTGGTTACT
>JARHVA010004220.1:827500-840000 GCA_037957365.1 Torreya grandis | reverse complement strand
ACATAGAGGATAATCCTAAATTAGAACAACCTACTAGTAGGGAGATGCTCATCCAAACTAATAAAGGTTAAAATTCTTTCATGGTTAGTTACTCTATTTAGGATATGATTGGGATGGAATCGGGATGTCAGTTCCAAAGAGATGTCACCATTACTGAATAGACTTCTTAAAGCTGAAGTTTATTGTAGCACATGTTGGTAGGCATCATGGTATAACATCATCAGGACTTGGCTAAAATATGCATAAAGACTGACTCCCATAATCCAATACTCAATAGAAAATAATGCACCAATGATAAAAACCATGATGATAATGTAAACATATGAATATGGATGGATTCAAGTATAAGTGTGGGAAAGGAATCACCTAATGAAAACACATAAACTAAATAAAGGCAATAGTGCTAAAAGTAAACAAACAGACACACAAATAAAACAACAAAGAAACACTCAAAAGAAACCATATGAATAGTGCCCCTAGAAAATAGGTGATAACTTTAACAAATGAACAAAATGGGGGAAATAGAGGAAAAGGAAGGGGGTGGACAAGCTATCTCCATATGCACTAGGCAAGTGGATGTTGCCTACATAGTTCCATGGATGTAATATCCAATAAAAAACTTTAGGCCAAATGTAGTTCTCCCAGGGATGGAAAGAATGTGATAACTGAGGAAAAACAAATAGAATGGATGTGATAGAAGAATAGGAATGGTCTTGCAAAATGGAAAGTGCATGAGAGAAAAGGCCAAAAAAGGATGGGGAAACTAAATGATAAGTGATTTGCTTGTAACTTAGTAAGGGTTCCCAGAATCCTTAAGGTAAATAAGTGGTCAATGTTTTTGTTCTTTTCTAATGATTTTTCAAATGTTTTTGGAATTATTTTGGAGTGTCTCAACTCAATCAAGAATGATGAGACACTAAATGGTTCAAGCTCGCAAAATGGTGAGAGCATTTAAACGAAGTTTGCTCACAAAATAGTGAGAGAATTTACACTAAGGTTGCTCACAAAATGGTGAGAGCATTTAAACTAAGGTTTCTCACAAAATGGTGAGAACATGGTTTAGGTTGCTCACAAAAAGGTGAGAGCATGGTTTAGGTTGCTCACAAAATGGTGAGAGCATGGTTTAGGTTGCTCACAAAAAGGTGAGAGCATGGTTTAGGTTGCTCACAAAATGGTGAGAGTGTGGCTTAGGTTGCTCACAAAATGGCAAGAGTGTTTTAACTAAGGTTGCTCACAAAACAATGAAATCATTTAAACTAAGGTTGCTCATAAAATAGCGAGAGTGTGGCTTAGGTTGCTCATAAAATGGAGAGAGCATGGCTTAGGTTACTCATAAAATGGTGAGAGTGTGGCTTAGGGAAACTGAGCTGACCTCAACAAGTATCAAACATTGCCCACATAGTCCCAGAGTAGGACCTCAAGTCACTGTAGTTCTACCCTTACAATAGAGGAATATGACTAGTGTAGCAGTCAATTTAAACAAAATAGGCACAGTTGGTAAAAAGGCATAGTATGACATAAAAAATGGTAAGTTTGTAAATCAAGGCATAATGTTACCCCTAGTTTTCCCATTAGCGGTTATAATCAGGACACAATGGCATAGATCAATGGTACTAATTTGTCCAAAGGTAGTTATAATTAGTAGCAAGATCAGTGGTAAAAAAGGAATAAAAAATGAAGAATGCAACTACCAAAACTTCTATCATATTATTCTAAATCTGATCTCTATTTGAAGTACTTGAACCAACTGATGAAATTGATCAAATGCCTTGATGATAAAAATATGTAACAAATGGAAAAAACCAAGGTCAAATGAACTAGGCTTTAGAACACACTAGGTTGATAGGTCAGAAGTAGAAAGAGGATATAGCTAAGAAGATAGATAAGGAAGATATTTGTACAAAGAAGAATAGTGATAAAATGGCATAACTAAAATGGTCCTTACATACAATACACTTTAGCGCTCAAGCATAGTATCACGTGAGATGAATAATATTCATCAGCTCAAGAAGTTCATCTCTATCTATTGTGGCAAGCCTATATGTTCCTAATCCATAATATATAGTAATGATGAAAGGCCCTATCCAATTTGGTTAGAATTTCCTTTTGTTCTTCTTCTCAATCATGGTATTCTTTTGGTTTTCTTTAAGAACAAGATCACCATGTTCAAATGTTCGATACTTAACATGTTGATTATAGTGGCCTTTGAGTCAGTTTTGATATGCTTGAATATTATTGAGTGTGGCTATGTGTTTCTCATCAAGTAGGTCTAGCTCTTGTAAGCGAGCTACTTGATAGTCATGATCATCTAAGACATGCTTGAAATAGATTCATAGGGAAGGCAATTTGACCTCAATGGGAAGGATGGCTTTAGTACCATAAACAAATGAGTATGGAGTGGCTTTTGTGGGGGTATGATGATTGGTAAGATATGCCCAAAGGGTAGGAAATATATGTGGGTGTCAATCATGACTGGCATCATTGACAATATTTTTGAGAATATTGACAATGGTTTTGTTAGATGCCTTAGCTTGGCTATTACCTTAAGGGTAATATGTTGTATAAAATTTTGTGATGTTATATTTAGTACATAGCTAATCTACATCCTTATTCTTGAATGATCCTCAATTATCATATATAATGTCAGAGGGGATACCATAGTGGTAGATGAGATGGTTGAAGATGAATTTGGAAATTTGCTTTCCAGTCACGTAATTGAGGGGTATAGATTCAACCCACTTAGTGAAATACTCAGTGGTGGTAAGGATATGTTTATGGACATCAGATGAAGTGGGGTTGATCTTCCCAATGAGATCAAGTCTGCATGTATAAAATGGCCATGGTGTCAACATCAGTTTCAAAAAATTTGCTAGGGCATGAATCAAATTAGTATGCCATTGAAATTTTTCACACTTTTTTACATATGCAACAACATCTACATCCATTGTGGGCAAATAATAACCATTATGCAAGAGCTTTTTAGATAGGACTACCCCCTAGAATGAACTACACATACTCCTTCATGAACTTCTCTTAATGTTAGTGTAGACTCTACCAAATTTAAATAATAAAGGGTGGATCCAAGTAGCATATAACGAGTGGATTGATGAATGAAGGCTTTGGTTTGTTTTTGAGATGGGTTAGGTGGTAGAACTTGGTCATGAAGGTATTTGTAAAGGTTTGAGTACCAGATAGAATTAGGACCAACAATATTACAAATCATTGCAATGGTTGAAGGTTCATGAGCTGGTGTTAATAAATTCTTGATGAGGAACTAATACTCTCTAGCTTTATCTACTTACTGAATTAGAGAGCCAATAATAACCATGACATCTATAGTTTTGCTACTATCTCTTGGTATGTGCTCAAACTGAATGTTGGTAATTTTTTGCTTAAGAGTGTCGACCATGGTTTTATATGGAACCAGTTTGTCATCTTTAGTCTAGAAATTATCTATGACTTGATTGATGATAAACTAAGAATCACCATAAACTTGGAGATGATATATGTTCCAATGCACTACTTGTCGAAGTCCTACAACAAACACTTCATACTTGGCCATGTTTTTTGTACAAGAAAAGATGATTCTGAATTATTTAGGGATTAGATCCCCCTATGGTGTAATAAACAATAGGCTTACCCTTGATCTATGTGCAATAAATGAACCATCAAAATATAGCTTCCAACATTGTTCCTCAAGGGGTGTGTCAATGATAGTCATTATGGATTCATCAAGAAATTGAAATGTGAGTGGTTGTGTGTTTATGAGAAGTGCTTCCACAGGTTAATCTGTAAGAACTTATCCCTTGATTTCCTTTTGATTGACATACTATATGTCAAAATCACTGAGAAGCATGATCCATTTAGCCATTCTACCTATCAAAGCTATTTTATATAGCAGATATTTGAGTAGATTTACTTTTGAAATGACCATGGTCTTATTATTCAACATGTAATGGCACAATTTTTTCGCTGCAAAGACCATGGCTAGACAAGCTTTTTCAATAGGTGCATAGTTATGTTCATGTGTAACCAAGGTATAGATTAGGTAGTATACGGCATGTTATTTTCTATTGTCATCATGTTGAGCCAAAAGTGCCCCTAGAGCATGGTTGGTAGCTAATAGGTATAACAAGAATGGCTTTCTCAGCATAAGAGGTAATAAAATAGGGGGATTAACAAGATAGTCTTTGAGTTGTTAAAAAGCTATTTGGCAGTGATCATCCCAGTGAAATGAAACTCCCTTTTTTAGAAGGTGTGTAAATAGATGGCACTTATCTACTAACTGAGAGATGAAGCTTTAGATTGACTAGATCGTACCCTAAAACTACAGAGTTGCTTTAAATTTGTTGGTGGTAGCATCTCAATTATAACATGGACTTTAGCCAGATTGATTTCAATACCTCTATGAGATATGATGAAGCCAAGTAATTTTCCTGAAGTTATACTGAACACACATTTCTTTAGATTGAGGTTGGCTTTATACTCCTGTAATCTTTCAAATATCTTAAGCAACACTATTGGATAGTCAACCCTAGTTTTGGATTTTCTCAATATGTCATTGATATAGTCTTCAACAATATCATGCATCATATCATGGAATATGATAGTCATGACCCAGTCATGACCCTTTGATATGTAGCTCTAACATTCTTAAGGTGAATTGACATTACTTGATAATAAAATTTTCCCCATGGAGTGGTGAACACTATTTTATGTTGGTCTTCTAGAGTTATTCTGATCTGGTTGTATCCTAAAAAGCTATCCATGAGTGAAAGCATTTCATAACTTGCCATGGAGTCGACGATCATGTCCATATTAGGTAATGAAAAATCATCTTTAGGACAATATTTTTTTGATGTCTTGAAAATTGATATAAATTATGATCCCTTCAATATTTTTACTAATAGGTACCACATTAGAGATCCATTGTGAGTAGTCAATGAGTCAGATACATCCTAATTCTAAGATTTTTTCCAATTCTTTCTTTACCAATATAGCAATGCAAATATGCATCTTACGTAGCTTTTGTTTTACTGATTTGACATTAGTATTAACCACAAGGTGGTGTAGAACCAAGGTGGGGTCCAAACTTGATATGTTAGAATAGGCCCATACAAAGATATCTACAAATTCTCTCAATAGATCTATAAATACTTCATGTTCCTCCTTAGTGAAGGTCGTGCTTAATTTTATCCATTTTAGGTCTGATGGAGTCTTGATATTTACCTTTGTTGTATCTTTGATTAGAAGGGTCAAACTATCTTCTAGGATAGGAGGCAATGACTTAAACTATTGGATTATGTGAGGGTCCTCCATTATAACTTGTTCTTTAACTTATCCTAGGCATGATGATTCTAAGTCCCCTAAAGGGAGATCTGGCCATGTGACAAAAACAATAAAAAATTCTTGAAGAATTTGATCAAATACTTGTTGTTGATCAAATATGAACTCATATCTAGAGGCAATTTCATCATTGGTGGTCTCCTAGTCTAAATTTGAAGAAGAATGAACACCCTCATCTAATGGTGCCTGAAATAGGTTTTCACCACTAGACTGACCTTTATCTTTATTTTTTCCCTGGTTAGAAAGTGCCTCAAAGAGGTTTTCACTTTGGGACCTCAATGTTTTACTTATTTATTTTTGGCTAAGGGTGTTCACTCACTCTCTAAAATAGGCTGCAGGATCTAACGTAATTGAGAATCTTGACTTATGATCTCCCAATGAAACATTGTCTCTAAGGCCTAAGAAGTCACATAATGCCTCATCATTTTTAAATTCATCAATTGGTAGACTGGATTCTTGTTAGTCCAAATCTATCAATTGGAGATAATATAATGGCAATGGGTTGTGATGAATAGCTAGGGTAAGGATACAAATGGCATTGTTATCAAAATAGGTTGGTTTTAGTTAGGTCATCAAAGGTGAGGCTATGATCAGACTCTGCTCTACTATCAACATCATCATCACTAGTCACTAGTGATGGAGTTTGAATAAGATATGTGGGGTCACCCCTAAGTGGTTTAAATCCAAGTCCATAAGGTCTTTCATACTTAGTCATATAAATTGGCTTAATGGTTCCTTGTTGATTTAGTCTGAGGACTCTTCCTTCATAATTTTGATGCTCCATGATCCTACTAGGAATAAGATACTTTGTACTTTTATAACAACTAGCTTGGTTGTCATTGTATAACCATGATTCATCCCCTTCAAGAGGGTTGGGTTCTAGGCCAGATGTTGGTACAAATGTGACATGTCCCTTATATTTGTTTTTTTGTTGCCAATGCATATTGGAAGTGACTTTAGGTCGCCGAAAGATTTTTAAATTCTAAGGAAAATTAGCAATATAAAATGTATCATGGCTCACATACTCTCTCGATCCATTATCTAAAATGGTGAAATGTTTAGAATCTTTAGGAGGTAGCATGTGGGAAAGGGAATCCAATGTATTAGGATCTATGCAATTATCTGGTAAAGGATCAATAAGTATGGCCTTTCATTTATCCTGCTTAGAACTTGGATTCATGTTGTACTAATAATTATAGATTTGAAATTCAGCCTCAAGATGTTTGTAGTGTTCATAAGGGTGTAAATCACCTGGAATATTCACTTCCATCCTTGAGTGTGAAAACTTGATACATTGGTGCAGCATTGTGGAACCGCATGAATCTCATGTAACCAAGGCCTGCCTAGAAGCATATTGTATGATAACTCAAGATCAAACACATGGAAAAGGGTATCATGGGTCAAAGGCCCAATGATAACGAGAAAACTAATGGTGCCTTGTTATTCTCTTTCCTAATTATCATAGGCTTTAACGATTATCATTTTTGGTTGGAGATCTACCATTGTGTACCCAAGAAGCTTGATGAGCTTTAGAGACACTATGTTGAGGATGGATCCATTGTCTATAAGGACACATTTCATTTTATGTCACTTTATATAAACTTTTATGTACAATGGGTTATTATGGAGCAGACCAAGGGAAGACATATCACTTTGGTTGAATGTGACTTGTTGGGCTAGAGCTAGGTGTCCAACCAAAGCTTGAAATTTATCAGGGGATATGTCACTAGCAATAATGAATTGGATTTAAAACTCATTCAAGATGTTCTAATGGATTATTTACATTCATAGAAAATCTAAAATAGAAATTTATGCTGGCGTCTTCTATAATTGTTCTATAATATCAAACTTCTTATCTTGGTCAGTAGTGAATGGTTTATTTCAAGGCTAAATAGTTGGTTGGATGACATGCAAAGTGGTGAATGGTTGTGGGCCTAAGATAATAATATTTGATCTCCAAGTTGTGATTTCATAGTCAGGACTAAATACTAGACCATTATTGATAACAAATGCTAGGAATGGTATGGGACCAGATAGGACAAGTCTTAATTTCTAGTGCACTCATATGTGGTCACATGGCAAGGATAAGTTGTCGATATAAGGTCAAAAAGGGGAAGTCTTAGTTTGTTTGTTTGCCTATATACACTCTTAGGTCAAAGAAGGATTATCCATAAGATTTGGATGAATGTTATTGTTTAGCAATGGTCTAGGCTAAATAGTGCTTGGTCTAGGATTAATGGAGATGGTATTAACCCTACCCCCTGCAATATGACCTACAACCCTATTGTAGTCATGTGCAACTGCATGGTAGGTTTGTTAGTTGTTACCATTCTAACCTTGTTTTTTTCCATTGTTATATCATTATGGATTTTACTACTGGTTTGGCCTTTGATTTTGATACTATTGATTTTATTGTTACATTGGCTATTGTTGTTGTTGCTGATTATTTTACTACTACTAATTGTTATGCTGAGGAAAGGGGTTTTGATAAATCCCAAGAGTTTGATTAGAAGTGGAAGCACCATTATCCAATGTTATCTCTCCATTCTCCAACATATTCTCAATTAAATGCTTAATTTGGACACATCTTCATAGATTATGCCCATTGACCTGATGATAGTCATAGAATTCATTTTCATGGTACCAATCAAGATAAGGAATGCCTTACAGGTAATGCTTTGGTATAGAGCAACTAATTAGATTAGCAATAGCAAGCTTTCAAAATATAGACTCAATAGGTTCTCCTAGGTCACTAAAGACATGATGTGCAAGCACGGTTCTCCTAAGAGGAGGGGTTTACAATGGTAAAGGTTGTTGTATTTGTTGTGTAGTCTTGGTTGTTGTGCTTACGGTATTAGTTGGAGAGGTTTCTAAGTAGGAGTAAGCTAAAAAGGTGGTAAAAAATATGTTTTCACTATTTGGACATAATAGGATTTGGTTACTCCATTTCCCACAACATTCCTATTTAAGTTGAATTGCTTTGGTCTTTCTTGGTTATTGGCATGTGTTGATTGCAATGCTTGTGATTGAATGGGATGTTGATGTTGGTCATTTCCCTGATTGGTACCTTGATTTTGATTAATCAAATTAAGCTTGATGACTCCTTTATTGATGAGTACTCGCTCAATTAACAAGCCTTTGTAGATGATTTCCTTAAAAGTATTTGCACATTGTAGCTTCAAATGATATGCTATCTCACTATGCAAATTTTTGGTAAACACAATGGTTAATTGTTTATCTAGTAAACTATGGGTGAAATGGCTTGCAAGGGCTCTCCATCACTATAGATAACTTGAAAAACTCTCACTAGCTTTTTGCTTTGCTTGCATTAAGTCCACTAATGAAATCTCACACTCGAGATTATAAGAAAATTGTTGCACAAACTTATCAGAAAGATCATCAAAATCTATTACTGAATTTTTGGGCAAATTTAAAAACCACTCCAAGGCTTTTCCAACCAATCTCCTTGGAAACAACAACAAAAGTTATATGTCGATATATGCCACCGGTTGACATGCGATAAAGAATTCAGTTAAATGAGCCTTAGGGTCACATTTTCCTTTGTATTTGTCTAATTTTGGTGGTTCATATCCTAGAGGAAATGGTATCTATAAATAATCCATGTTGAATGGATAGGAACACACATCATCCAATTTGGACTTTTAGTCTATTTCTT
The DNA here is from genome assembly GCA_037957365.1 of Torreya grandis. Classification (NCBI taxonomy): domain Eukaryota; kingdom Viridiplantae; phylum Streptophyta; class Pinopsida; order Cupressales; family Taxaceae; genus Torreya; species Torreya grandis. Next base: position 830,978 of record JARHVA010004220.1, on the reverse strand, counting down.
AGCCTGAATGGCAGTAATTACATCTTTCATTTATTAGAATTCTTAGGATAGGAAATTAGAAGGAACATTAGTTTAGAGGAGAATATTAGTTTGGGTAGATGGTTGGGAGGTCACAAGTGGTACACTTTGACCAAGGTATGATGGAGATACCTATTGGGGTACATTGGTTTGGTTGGGGAATAGGAATACATGGATTAGGATGTACTTAAAATTACACATTTCATTGTGTGATATTCTGGTTTGGGTTAGTGATAAAGGCATGAATTATAGAATTTTGTGGTTGGGATGGAGGGATATAACTATATTGTGACTATTGTGGTTGAAAAGGGACATGCTACCAACTAATCAAACCTTGTTGTTGAGTGAGAACTTATGGACCAAGACCTTGTCTCTAAATTTGTGGCACATTTTGAATCAATGGTTGTCTAGTAGGTACTCGAGAAACATGGGAACCTCTTTATTGCATGAATCCTTGTGAGGAAGTGAAAATAGGTTACAGATTAGGCATCTATCATTGACCAATATTTGCCCATTGTTGACTAGTCATTGCTTGGTTTTGAATTGGCATATTAGTCTATGATTGAAGAGGTATGTTTGTCATTACCTAGTGAGGTGGAACATTAGTTTCTCCTAATTTATGTGGAAATGTATTTGTCCTCTATTACATTGATATAATAGATTGTGCCTGTTGTTGTGGAGTACTACTCATTACTTGTTGAGGAGTAGGATTCATCACATTCTATCATTGAGGTGTGACATTGGCCATTATTTGATTACCTAATCCTATAGGTTATACACTTGAGGAAGTAATCGATTGAGTTTGGGATGTAGAAACTCCTATTGCTTGGTATGATGATCTACTCATAGGATTAACTATAGGCACATGTTGTTGGCTAGTTGTTTGTGCATTAGTACTACTTTGATCAAGATTGGGTGTTGTTTGCACATTGTCTACTACGTTTGGATCACTATTCTGTGTAGAGGCCAAAGATACTTCTTTAATAGCAGGCATATGCATCAAGTTATCTATGAAAATGGTTTGAACAAATGGGTCAAAACTCAAATTCTCTTAGCCAGTTAACTCTATCAACACTCCTATTGAAGGAACTAGGTCAATAAGAGGCTTACTCACCATGGTCATCTAATTGAAATTATTTGATAGATTCAAGTATTTTTGATATGCTATCTACATTTGGTTAAAGTGATCTTCTATGATATTTTTTCCTTGATTAGATATATTAGGGTCTTGATACATTGTTTGGACTAGAGCCATAGGATTGCTAAAAGAAGCCTGTTGATCATAAATGATATTATGAGGCACTCTTACTAGGCTTGGTAAATTCTCATGGGGAAGTTATATTATCAAAATCTCAATCTATGGCTCTAACCAAAATCTCATCTTTTTTCTCTAACAAATGTCGCTCAAACAAAAATGGATCATACATGGAAGTTATATTAGTAGAATATGACTGTTGAAGAATTAGCTCATCTACTGTGGGTATTGTGTGGTTTGTTCTTGGTCTTGTTCTAAATAAGGTGGTGTTTTAACCAAATAGTTAACTAAGAGATCTTGGTTTGGTGCCCTTGATTGAGTATTATAAGAGGAATAAGAATCCATCTCATAAGCAATATTATCTGCGTAGGGGTCTTGCACCATTTTTTCCTATGGAACTACATTAATAATACTTGGATTGTACATGAGTCTACTACGAGTGTAAGAATACACGTTAGGATCCATAATCAATGCTTTGTGATAAAAGGTCAAAGAGTTATACAAACTCTAAAAAGGATAAAATCTAAAATCGATGATGTTCCAACTTGGTCTAGATTCATCAAAAGGATCAAAAGGTTTATGCAAATATTTATGAGGAAACAAGCTAGTGTGAAGTATCTAATGCTTCACTGTTCACGTAAAGATAAGCAAGTAAATAGACCAAAAATCAAAATGGAAAAATCTAAGGTTGAAGTGTTTCAAATTAGTCTAATCTAGAAATTTAAAATTTGTTAGGTATTTTGGCCAAATGCAACATTAAAATCTAGGCTCAAACAAGGCATACGCTAGGACTTTTGGCTAAACAACGTCAAAAGCTAGATTTTGAAATAGATGAAAGTTTTAATCTAATAGATTTGAAACACTTCTAACAAACACTAGGCATTTGATTTTTGGGCATTAACTTGATCAACTAGGTATAAGGTATGAAGCAAAAGGAACTTTAGAGATAGTTTATTTTCTCATAAATAATGGTATAAAACTTGGTTCTTTTGATAAATACACTAGACAAAAGTGAATAGTATAACTATGCTAGACAAAAGATCACAAAACTACACTTGGATTGGTCTAAAAATGTAGGAAAAAATTTGAACTCTATGCAAGAGGGTCTATGAAACAATATTTGAAATGTTTTGGGTAGCGTAATGATGTTACACTACCCAAAAGGTGTGACAAAAAAATTTGCTTCAAAAACTCTCTAAGGCAAAGATAGTTTCCCATAGTTTTGATAGCATAACACTACTTTTCTTGACTCAAAATGTTGTGTTTCATAGACTCAAAGTGCAAGTACTTATCACAAAATGGCTTAAGTCTATTAAGTGGTGATAATGATCCTAAGTCTAAAACAACCTTCAACCCAAATTGGAAATTGAACCTAAATTTCCTCAAGTTTAGTGAAAATGGCAAACCCACTTAACACATTAACCCTATGAACGTATAAAGGTGAAATTTCAAATTTATATTATAAGTGAAGGACTTAAAAAAAATTGGTAAAGGTCTAGACTCAATTGGGCAGCATAACTCTGCCAAAGTGGATGATATGACTCCCAAGATTTTGATGAACTTTGAACAAGGAAAATTGATGATCTCACATAGGCAAAATAATGCCTCTTTGTTTAAATGAAAATGAGGACCATGTGTTTTGGTTTGAATTATTCTTTTACACTAAGTTTTAACTCCAAACAAGACTTTAATCTAGGACAAGACCAACTAATTAATCACTCTTAGATCCTAAATTGACAAGGTTGTTTGGTATTGTTGGAATTTGTCAATATACGTCATTTGAGAGGATTTTAAGTGTTCATCCAAAAGTAAATTTGCATTATATAGTAGGGTTTCTACACCCCCCCTATCTCAAATGACAGTACTGTGACATGTACCTTGAGGTGCACCTTACACCAACAATACTTCTATGACAAGTGGGGATTTATCTAAAATATAACAAGTTTTTGAAAATTCTAGAGGAATGAATTGCATAATGACTTTCATGCCAAACAATGAAAAATAAAATCATGGATTTTGGGTTTGTATCACTTGGCTTGTTGCAAAAAGGTCTAGTCCTTTTTACAACCACTACATCCTATTATTCACTCAGTGTAGTGCGATGTCCAAAGTGCCACTATGTCCCATGTGCAACTCCAATTAGGATCCAAATGAAGTCAATGCCGGGAAGTGAAACCCCAGATCAAAGCTTCCCTAAATAACTCA
>JARHVA010004220.1:700000-822500 GCA_037957365.1 Torreya grandis | reverse complement strand
GTCATCTTTATATGATTGTTCTAGGTTTTGGTTTCTTGTCAAAACCCAAAAAATAATTCTATAATATAGTAAATTATAATATCTAATGTTAATTTATAAATATAATTACATTATATAATTTATTATTATATTAGTGTATATATTATATGTTGTATCTCTTATACATTAATAATACCATATATTATTATATATATGATACAATAAGATATATTATAGTAATATATAATTTTATAATATAAACTATATTATATTATATATCTAGTAATATAGAATAATTATATATGTCTGTGCATTCATGTGTGAGTGTGAGTGAGTTCATGGAATTGGGGCCTGAAAAAGGGGTTACTTGTGGACATTTTTTTCTTATGAAAAACAAGTATTATCAACTTATATAGATTATTTGAGATGGATATGATAAAATTCTGAAGATGATATAATAATATAAATTATAGAATTTCTAGTCTAGTTTATAAACTACTATTATTTTTTGAAAATTGTCAAGTATAAATAAAAATTGAAACCTCTAGTGTGAAAGAAAGATTCATACATCAAGTACATCCTTATTTATAGATAAAATCAAAGAGTTGCATATAAATGAACAAGATATATTGTTAAGTCTTGTTGTCATTTCCCTTTTCATGATGATTCCCATTAATGATGCCATCAAGGTTATTGAAGATCTAAAAGATCCCAAAACTATGAAATTGATAGGCTTATGCCTTTAATATACTATTTTTATTTTCAAAGGTGATTTTTATGGGAAATTTTATGGTGTGGCTATGGGTTCCCCCCTCTCACCAATAGTGGAAAATATGTTTTTAGATAAATTTAAACATGAAGAAATTAATTCAAACCCATTGCAACCCAACTTATAGGTGAGGTTTGTTTATGACACCTTTGTAGTTTGAGCTCATGGAAAGGAAAAAATTGATAACTTTTTTAAACATCTAAATAACCAGTTAGATTCCATTAAATTTACTATGGAGGTTGAATAAAATGAATCTTTTCCATTTTTAGACATTATGGTGATCAAAATTTAGGATGCTTTCTTAACCTATAAAGTCTATAGAAATAAAATGCATACTAACCAATACTTTCGTGCAAATTATCACCACCATCCAATCTATAAAATGGGATCCCTTAACACTCTTTTAAATATAATCATAAATATCTCAGATATAAATCACATTGAAAAATAAAAGGATCACTTGCGACAAGTTTTTATTAACAAGGGACATTCTACCTTGTAAATAAATAAGGCTTTTGCAAGAGCTAAACGCCAAAAAATGAGAACTCAAAGGTATACCACTGACAACAACATAGAATAAAAAAGGTCTTATTACCTTACATACAAGGTGTTACAAATAAAATTTTAAGACATTTGAATAAAAATAACATTTACACTACCTTATCGCCAACCAAAAACATTATAAGACTTAAATCAGTAAAAGATCCCATTGACCCTAAATCATATAAGGGGGTTTATCAGTTTTCATGTGCTTGTGGAAATCATATATCAGTGAGACTAGAAAGGTAATTGGTATAAGGATAAAAGAACATAATGTTGACATTAGACATATTACAACTCACAAATCAACACTAGTAGAGCATTATCACAATACTAAACATCCCATAAACTTTGTGGGCATGAAAAATTTTGCTAGAGTTAAAAATTGGTCCAAGAGGAGAATACGATAGGCCATTGAAATTGTTAAAAAAAAATTGTGAATCAACATGATGGTTTATTAATCAGTCAATCTTGGATTCCATTAATTGAAAAATAATACCATGTTATGTTGACTTCATATGGTTGTTTCTACTCTACTTCATGTATTTATTTTATTCAAGTGGGATATTCTTCTCGACATCACTCTTATCCTAATTATGAGCCTAAGAGGTGGCTTGAAACATCAACAAGAATTATGGATCAGATCATAACTTCTCTATTTATTGATGCTATGATAAATAGGTCAAACATATAAATTTTGAAAATGAACTCTTATATTTCCAAAAAAATAAAGTGGATAATTGACTATGCACCTGCTCATTTGTTTAGCATCATTTAGTATCATTTGAAACCCTTTTGTTGAAATTCAGATAATATCATCTAGTTTGTAACCTATATTTTTTTAATAAAAATTATTGAGTATTTATTATTTATTAATTTACAAAAAAATAGACCCTAAAAACTATGAAAAAAATAGATAGCTAGTCATATGTTCCATCCCCTAACTATGTAAAAAATTGTGTTTTTTAAAATATGTACTAAACTAGGCCTAGTTTTCAATCATATATATTTTTTTGCATTTGGATGAATTAAAAATAATAGACATAAAAAAATAAACATGTATAGTTACATCATATAGTGTCATAAAAAACACATGGAAATTAATATAGATGGAAACCTTAGAATAGTAAAAAATTTGAAAAATCATATATATGGAAAGAAGAGAGCATGCTCAACTTTGTAGTACTAGTTTTAGGAAATGTCTTGATGAAATTCATAGTGTTTATGATGTAAGAAGTTGCATTTTAGTTTTTTCTATCAAAAACATGGATTTTACTGTGTGTTTGTAGGTCTAGGCCTTAGGCTCAGGAATCCAAACCATTTTTGAGCCCAGTTAGGCATGTTTTTGAAATTATACATATAAAAATATCATATATGCTATAACACATACACAATATAATATGTAAATGTTATAATGTGTACACATGAATATATATTGATGTATATGTATTTATCTATATGCATCTATCTATTCTTATTTTTAATCACTAGAAGCATACAATGAATTTATTTCATGTGATTTGTTATCAATAAAAACACACATTACGATACATACAATGTTTTCATGGTCCATATAGTTAACTACCTATTGTCCTTGAATCTAAATTATATGTCATGAGGGATGTAAACATGAATCAGAGTTGTCATTTATTTTTTATTTTTTATTATAAAAGTGTTGTGTCAATATATACACTGCCATATGGACATACTCAATTTAGTGATGCAATTTGGGTCAATTTGAGCTTGTGAACCTAATTTCAACTATATAGGATGTGATTTGGGGTTCAAACAGCCCCAATTCATCACAAAATGAGCCAAAGAGTCAATTATTTAAATTATGAAGAAAATTAGGTAAAATTTGAACCTAATTATGACTATAAGACGTGATTTTGGGCTAAATTAGCTCTGATTTCATGAAATATTGAGCTAATAGTTAATTGGTGCAATAAATTATGTAATTTGAGCAAAATTGAGCTTTATGAACTTAATTTTGATTATATAAGATGGCATTTGGGTCTTAATCGACCCCAATGTCATAAAACATTAAATTAAATAGTTGATTGGTTCAATCAAGAAGGCAATTGGGGAAAATGTGAGCCCATTCAACCTAAATACAACTATAGAATGTGATTAGAGTCATAATTGACCCTAATTTCATTAGATAATGAACCAAAGAATTATTTAGTTCAATGATACAAGTAATTTTGACTATATAAGATGTGATTTGGGCCATAATCTGAGCCTTCGATCCTAATTGTGGCTATACAATGTGATTTGAGGCTAAATTATTTATGATTTCATCATATATTGAGCCAATAACTGAATTGGTGTAATCACTAATGTAAATTTGGAAAAATTGAGCCATGTTCAGATGTAATTTCAATTAATTTAAATGAGGTAGTTAAGGCCAATTTGATCCCCTTGAACCTAACTATAAGAGTAAGAAGTGATTTCGGGATAAAGTAGCTCAGATTCTATCATGAATTGATCTAATTAGTTAACTGAATTATAATTACAGATGTGATTTGGGAAAAATAGAGTCTTGTGGACCTAATTTATGGCTTAATATATTATATATGATGTAATTTATGGCTTATTAAACTCTAATTTTAACACAAATGTAGTCATGGAGGCAATTAGGGCCAATGTAAGCCGCTTGAGCCTAAATATGACTATCGGATGTGATTTGGGAAAAATTGATCCATGTGAACCTAATTTCAACTATATAGGATGTGACTTTGGCATTAATCGACCCAAATAGCATCACATAATGAACCAAATAGTCATTTACCTTAATCACGAAGGAAATTGGGGCCAATTTGAGTCCCTTCAACCTAATTATGACTATAACATTTGATTGGGGGATTAATTAGCCCTGATTTTATCATATATTGAGCTAGTTAGTTAATTGGTGTAATCAATGATGTAAATTGGGCCAAATTATACCCCTTAAAAACCTAATTTTGATTACATAGGATGTGATATGGGGCTTAATCAAAACTCAACTAGGGAGATTATATTTCTTGACTACACTCCCTTATAACAATAGGCTTCCAAACTCACCCAAAACACAAACTAAAATACATAAATGAAAAGAATTCATGATAAGAGGTATAAAACACTCAAGGAAACCACTAATAATCCAAGCATATCAAGTCTCCTCACTCACCCATTGTGGACAAGAGTTTGTACTCTCCACACTATGGAGGTGGGAGAAGGAGGAGCTTGGGTTCATTCCTTTGTGCATATCCTTATCCTTTGCCATGGAATGATCTTAGAAACATGATAGCTTCCTATTTCCCAAACCCCATGCTTAAATGCTTTATATGAGGATTTAGAACTTTGTTCCTTTGGCTAAGCCCTACATATGAATGCACAAACTATGAAAAACATTTAAGCACATTTTGCAAGCATAATTTTTTCAGTTTAAGTCTTAAAAAGGGTTGTTAAAATAGCCAAAAATTAATTGAGAGATGTTGTATCTTCAATCCCAAATGGGAAATAAAATACACTTAGAAAAAGAGTAAGACAAATGGCCTTACACTTCTTGAAAACTCAAAACAAGAGGAAGGAGAAGGATAATTATTTGAAACCATGAAATTTAAGGAAAATAGGTGGCAAGGATGCCTACCTTGGATTCACATAATGAGATGTCCTATAACTCTTAAAACTACCTTTCCTCCTTCTCTAAGTTCCCCTCTTTTTTTTTTAGCTCTCCTCCACTCTCAAATTCCAAATGAGTAGAAATTTCCTCTAAGGAAGGTTATCTATGGTCTTATATAAAAAACAATCTAACCTAATAGACAACTTGAAGTTGATAATTATCCCTTCTCATTCCTTGTCCCTTCTCCAAAAAATTGTATCTATCATTAATTATCCCTACACACCCATGCGAAAAAAAAAGACTTACACATACCTCTTTATGATCTTACTTTTCCATGTCATAAATGGGCACATGGGTTGTCCTATGAATTTAAAAATACTCCAAAAAATTATTCACCCATACCTTGGTCATGAGGGGTCTTAAATGCATACTTAAAACACTTTACATCCACTTGAAAACATGGGTCCATGTTTCCATTCGGGTTTTGGTCAATTGGGGCCACTCAAGTGGCTTGTATTTTTGAGTTTATGAAATAATAAAATGTTAAGGTGAATTATAAGGTATTATAGAATGGAAATGAATAGTTCCAAGGGGTATGAATAGTTCTAATAGGGGCAAAGAAGTTTAAGCACAAAACCAAATTTAATGATGACACTCATGTTAGATTTTAAGAAAATGGGCTCAAGAGTATCTAATCCACTAAAAACAATGGCTTAATTATGCTAAATGTAGTCCTAGCTTCCTCACTTGGCCTCTCCTATCTCTTGAACATCATTTCATATATCAAAATGCACTACCCTAGGTAACTAAATCTGTTGAATGTAAAAATATCAGGCAATTTCTACTAATACACAATTTCATACATCAAAAATTCAAATCCCAACATTTTAGTACAAGTCATTTAAGGAGTTTTTATAGATTTAAACTTTGCATATACCTAACATTATTACTAAGAACCTCATTTTGCATATGAATCAGCTTTCCTACACTTATGCCAGTGAGGGTGGATAGGGGGATGCTCTTGCTAGCATTGAGGCTAGACCAAACCATTATAGATATTGTAGTGTTTAATGTATTATACCTTCATACGAGCATGAGGATTTGATGAAACATAATTATGGTTGTTATTCAATGAGGCTAGATGACATGGTTCTGACTAAGGGTTTTTTTACACATACATTATGGTTTGGACACTTTGACTTCACCTTTACATGTATCTTATATATTTGACATGTTACCAAAAAATAAAATAAAAACTGATAATATTTGACATATTAAATTTTAGAAATACAAATTCAAAGGGTAATAATTAATTTACATATAAATTTCAATAATATATATGCAATTATTTATATTATATTAGGGGATGGTCTTATCTTTTTCATAACCAGATTGTGGATTGTCGAGTAGCACACATATTATTGTTACCCAACAAAATGTATACATATATGGAGTTATTTTTTTTATTAATATTATGTTTCAATTACATGTATTTAATTATATTCATGTTTAACTAACAATCATTATTTTTTTGTTTATTTGATGATCACAGTGTAGATTCCTTCATCTATATAGGTGGGAGAAGATATGCATTATTATTGTAATTTCATCTGCACAACTCACTAAGGTATGATAATTTGTAATTTGGAATTGTAAATATAGTTTTATTTTAATAAATTTCATTGGTACTTATGAAAATATATCTTATGTGAATGTATTATCTATGTAGGGGTGTTCGATGATGTCTGATACTCCTATTATAATGACTAGCATGGGTGATGTGATACAAAATACTTTCCTTTCTGAATTTATAAATTATATTTAAATTATTTATTTATTTATTTTAAATGTTTATATATAAATGTGTAGGGTTCAACCCCTTCTATTATAATGATCAGGGCACTGACTCTTTTTTTCCTCCCTTTCACACTCATGTGGATGATAATCAGCCTACCATTGACCCTACTAAGCATCAAAATCAAATTGAGTGTGACCACCAATTTATGGTAAGTGCATGTTTAAATATATTTTGTATCATTTTGATATTGAATTTTACACTTGTCTACATGTCTAGTATGTATAGTTTATAGCAATATTTGTATATGAAAAAATTCAATGGTATATAAGCTATGAACGTAAAAGGGTATGTAGTTAGATCTTAGAGGAATATAAGGCATTTGAGGGACCTTCATATATGAGAAAGGCATATAATGGAGATCCTTCTATGAGAAAGGAAAAGAGAGGGAATATTTTTGATGATTAGGATATGTCTTACATGACATTTTTTCTATGCCTATAAGGCATTGTATGCTTGTTTGACATTGCATGCCTATATGGCCTTGGCCTAACATTATATTATGTTCACATTTTGTACGTCTTTATGGCTTGTGTGTGTGTGTGTGTGTGTGTGTGTGTGTGTGTGTGTGTGTGTGTGTGTGTGTGTGTGTGTGTGTGTGTGTGTGTGTGTGTGTCCTAAAATGGAACCTAGATTGGTGTTATCTAGATTGATTAAATGGGTATATAGAAATGAAATGGCACAAGGGTGTTAATCAAATCTATAGTAGGCCAATTATATGCTAAATTCAGCTATAAAGATACAATGAATTTATTATGTTGAGATAGTCTAAATATGGAAAGTACAATGATGTTGTGTGTGTGTGTGTGTGTGTGTGTGTGTGTGTGTGTGTGTGTGTGTGTGTGTGTGTGTGTGTGTGTGTGTGATAAAAAAGCGAAGTACTTAGCTTGTTATGATGCTAATGTAGTTTTGGATCTAGAATAGGATGAAAGCAGGTAGGAAGGAGATTCTAGAATAGTCATCAGATTTTGGTAACAATGCTTTTGGATCTCTAGATAGTGATGTTAGTTTAGGATAGTTGCATCAAGGCTATTATCTAGGTTTAATGCTAGTGTCCTATACAAAATATCTATTGAAATAAGATGTGGCCACCTAGATGATTATGGGTTTTACTTTTCTTTCATTCTAATCCATTTAGATCTATGTCATGGACAATCACTCCTTGTGAAATGGAAAAACCCTAGATTTCCATCTTTAATGTGACCTTTGAGAAAAATGGGTTAGTGGGAATATGGTGTCGAGCTGACCCCAATGACCCCACTATCAAATGGAATTGCCTACATAGCTAATATTATGAATAAGGCTTCAGACTAATGTAGTTATCCCCTATGTGTTGGCTTGTCTATGAATCATACAATATGTGTAAAGTAAGTACAATAATGACCTAGCTTGTAACTTGGAAAATCATGGTCTTGGGATTCTCCTTTACTAGTTAATACATGTATATGTGTAGTCCCTATGATTGTAATGGAAATAAGAATTATTTTTTTCAATTGTATTCTTCATAGAGTGATTTTGATAAATGCCTTGGTCTCTTTGGTCTTTTTATTCAAGTTACTAGGTTAGGAATGAATGAGGGTTGATCTTGTATTTATATCAATCCCTTTGGAGTAATAACTCACATTAAATCACTTACACTGACCATTATGATATGACTCATTTTCAAATTGGATGACTTTAGGGAACCAAACACCTTCATTGGGATAAGACAATAACATCAACATTATTATCTGACCTAGATGTTAGGGTCCCAGAAGTAAGAGAATAGGTACAGGTTCATAACTTGTATAAATGGAAGATAAGTAAATTTTAAGTAATATAAGTAAGACATAAGACTTGGGTCATCAATATAAGACTAGTCAGACTAAGAGATATAGGCCAAGAGGCATAAGAATAGAGTAGATGAAAAAATTATAGAAGAAATAAAGGTAATAAACTAAGAGGAATAATAAATGTCTATATTTTCCAAGTGTACAAGACTAAGGTGCTATATAATCACAAAATATCATCTACATTCACCCCCTTAATCTAATAATGAAATTTTTAGTTTAAATGAAAGTAATGTCTACCTGAGTATGTATACACACCTTGTATTTGCTTGTGCCTAATTTGAGTGCTTTTCCAGACATTGACCTAAAACCACGAGCATTTTACAATATAAAATTATTTCATATATTCTGGTCTAAAATTACTTGAAAATATTGAAATTGAAAGAGCAATGTTTAGGAGTACCCCTGTGTGTCGATGTAACCACCTTGCCTATTGGAAAGTTATTTTGAAAAAGATTTATCATTATAAGGCTCTAAAAATTGATATTGTGATAAATATAGATAAATATTTAAAGTGCATATATCCAAGGAGATAGATAGATAGATAGATAGATAGATAGATAGATAGATAAAGATATATATATATATATATATTAGAAGTCACATGCCCCTAAATTTAGATTAAAAGTGGTTTGCCACTTGGCAGTTGGGATTAGCTCAACCATGAAACCTAATGATACTTATAACCTGGTAAGACTAGATGATCAAGTCCAACCTAAAATTTGGAAATATTGAGTGATTAGATTACCTAAACCATACCAAAAAATGAAAAAACTACTCTAGTAGATTAACTTAATAAAATTCCATAAAATTTTTGTGGGGTATCAGTATGAAAAAGTTTGTGATATGATAGTAATCCATAATAAAGCTTTAGAATTTGAAACCGGTTTGTATTTTGAAATATTAGGCACATTTTACATCACATATGCACCTTAGATATGTCTCATGTTGAAACTTTTTATAACAATAATACCAATGTATAGAATTCTACCACAACTATGAATTTAAATCATATAACTATGTGCTTTGGCCATTTTGAATAAGCATTTAAGTGTCGATAATATTCTTCCAAATTATGCCCCCACTATACATGGAAAAGTTTTAAAACTAAGTACCAATGTGGAGGACAAGCTTCCAAAACATGCCCCCATTGTAAATTGGAGATGTTGAATACTAAATAGGTGTGGAGAACATGCTTCCAAAGCATGCCCCAACTAAATTTAATAATTGTGAATGTGTAGAAGTCATGCCCATATGACATGACCCCACTAAATCTAAAAAACTACTATAAGTACCATAAACTGAATGAGTGTGGAGAATGCACTTCCAAAGCATGTCCCTATTAAATCTAGAAACTAATATAAGTAACATATATTGAATGAGTGTGGATAAAGTGCATCCAAATCATGCCCCCATGGAAATTGAGAACTATGCCAAGTGTGGAGAACATGCCTCTATGACATTCCCCCAGTAATATGCTCCCCCTTTGATTTAAGGGAAAGATAGGATATGGTAATTACCTCACCTCAAAAGGATAAGGAAACTATATAATATGTGATTGTAACCATGTAGCATATATAAGGAACATGTCTAGGTAGATATAACATTGAAGCACATAGGACCAATGTGATCACATGTAGGCCTAAGATGCATGATAAAGATCATGAAAACATTGATATAATAATAATAAAAACTCAATAAGTAAACAATCACACACACAAGAGTACTCAAAACCAAGTCAAAAGGCAATGGTCCAAGGAAACCATAAACAAGGGATATGTTCAATTGGTGCAAAATTGAAGGGACATAAGTGGGAAATGTAGATGGACCCATGGTAATATTTAGTGTAATTTGACCAACCAAAGGGATTTGTGAATTATCAAACCTTTTTATTTACATAATTATGTTTTGAATAAGATTTTGGTTTACACCCATGGTGGTTATGAATTGTATGTTACAAATTTTTAGGTTTGTTCCATTATCAATGAGAAATATTTTAATACATTTACTTTTTATTATGACTTATATGAACAAAGATAAATTTTGGTCAACAATGTCTTTGAATAGTAATTTTGTTGTATAAAAGGTAATAATTTTTTTATAGTTCTTGATATATTTCATGATATCCACAAAATAAGCAGGATTAATATTTGTATGAACTTGTGTTTCATGCAATGCTTTGTATAAGATATCCTTATAGACAATAGATTGCTTTAGGCTCTTGAGTATTGAAATATAAGCATGTGTATTGCTCAATTGGTCAACAATGTCATATCCCTTAGATTCTGGTTCTGTGGCATTACAAAAGTAATTTTTAAGGTTTGAGATCAAGTTTTGATTTCTATTTAAAACCCTCTTATTATAAAAATTAGAATAAGGAGGATCTTGAAGTAATGCAAGTTTTACATCCCTTATAGATCAGAATGAGTTAATTAAGCATGAGATATAACAATTAATAACCACTATAATGTATTATACCATGAAATAATTAATGAAACTATCCATGGCAACATGATTATAAAATTTTAGCAATTTAGGGATCAGTAAATAGAAAAAAATAGAAAACCCTAAGTGACCTAGGATTTGATATTCAAAGATTAGGTTCACCAAATGTTTAACCCTAAATGGAACCTAGATTAGTGTTATCTAGATTGATTAAAGGGGTGTATATAAATGAAATGGCATAAGGGTGATAATTATATTTATAGTAGGCTAATTAGATGCTAAACTCAAATATAATAATACACTAAATTTATTATACTGAGATAGTCTAAATATGGAAAGTACAACTATGATAAATATATAAATTACAAAGAAACAAAGTAATTACCTTGTTTTGATGCTAATGTAGTTTTAGATTTAAAACAAGCTAAAAAAAGGTGGAAGGAGATTATGGAATAGTCATTCGATTTTGATTTTGATTTTGATGCTTTTGGCTCTTTGGATAATAACATCAGCTAGGGATAGTTTCATTGATGCTACTATAGACACTATAAATTTACACAATTTTATTATGAATAAATGTGTCTTACCCCTTTCCCACCTTTCTTAATATAGTTACTATAGTTTTAATATTTACCATCTAACATTGTGTAAATAATATAGTTAATTATTATTTTACCTAGGTAACTAGTTAACTATCCCTAAATCCTAGCTAAATCTCTCCAATTCTATAAGGGTAAGTTGTTTTAACCTTCCTAGTAACTTATCCATACCCGAGCCCCATTAAAAACCAATTTAAACTAAGTTTTTATTAGATATATTGAGTTGTTGGAACCAACAACTTAAACTTAGACCAAATCGGTAATTTTTTTCATGATCATCATTGATCTTGTTAAGATCGACGTCAATTTATAGCCAGTCTAACCTCAGGTTATGGATCTTGATTTTTTCACACTGGAACACTGACGAAATTCCCATAGAGCACTATGAAAGAATGCCATCCTAGTTCCACCTTATCTACACTCTATTCAAATCCAACCACATCCCTATCAATGATTTTATTCTCTATAGCATAGGAAGTGTTTGCAAAGGTAAGTATGCTATGTATTTGATTGATTTAAAATTTACATATTGTTCATTTCAATTGTTTTTACTATCTTAAGTCTATTTAGATAAACCAATGACTAGTTTAGAAGCCTTTTTTAATCTGTTAAATCCCTCCTTAGGCACCTTCTTGAGTCTTTAATCACCCACTATAATGATTAACCATGATTCTTTCTAGATTGACATCAATTTCTTGATCGATGCCACTTCAAAGACAATCAACATTGATACCTCTGTTTTAATTTCTATATGAAACTTGAGACTAGATTAACTATCTTAAATGTTTCTAATTTACTATTTTTATGTCATAAAATCATGCATTATTGTCTGTAGATTACCTTGATTGGTGTTACACATTATGTGGTTTCAATTTATGACTTACCCATAGTTCCTCATCCCTTATTTTTTGATCAAAGTGACATCTCGTATGAGTTAGGAATTTGCAGGATTATATTTACCCCAACTCTAGAATCCATCACAAAGAAACTAGAAGCAATTCAAGAATAAGAGGACTTAGCCATAACATATTAGAATGAATATTTTGATAATATCTATGTAGTAGATTGACTTATTTCATTTTAGCTCCATAATATTATCACATGCTTTTTTGTAATTTATCTTATTATATTATCCACTTGATTGCATAAATAGTGGACTAACATCACTCTAAGGAAGTGTACCACTTCTTAGAATTGATATTATATCAGTCAGTCTGCCTATCTCCATTATTAATCAATCTTGTCCAAGTTGTCTTTGTTGTTTAGGTAGTCCTTATCAAAAAAGGATCTCCCACCTCATTAGATCAATGGTGCACACACCCCATCATAGGTATTCTTCCTCAAAACCCTGTATCATTTATATTTTTATTAATAAAATGAACTAAAAAAATACTAAAACATTCTAGCACGCCCAGTGGGACCCCTAAGGTCTCATTATTCTTGTTGTTTACATTATGAAATTTTCACTAGTTTTATTTTTCCTGATTGTTTGCTTTCATTCAAAAGAGAAAAATAAAAAAATTATTACTTTTCCTTTTAAGGTTTATAAATAATTGCATTAATCCTCTACATGCTTAGATAATTCACATAAACTAATCTAGGCATATCAATATATCGTAATAATCACACTTTCTCACACACAAACAAAACCACATAATCTTAAAATAAGCATTGAAACATTTTCCTACCTAAGGTGAACCCAATTGGATTTCATCACCAAGGGAAAAACTAAATTATTGTACCAGTCAAGTATAAAAATTATGGAAATAAGTATAAAGGCTAACCATCCGACACCCTTATCATTGCAGTGTGTGAGAACTGAGTGGGTAGGACCCAATACCAAGCCACGTACTTTGTTCTAACATAGAATCAAGCCTCAACTTACCTTTGTGTATATATAGGTTCCCATCCTTAAACAAAAACTTGAAACTATATTTAGATTACCATTTATTAGTACCCTCATTAACCCTTTTCCTTACCACATTCTAAAATTAGTTCCTTAGAAAAGTAAAATCTTTTAAGTATGTTTGGTAGTGTGTGTTTTTGTTTCCACTAAAATGAGATAATTAGAATACATTATGTGATTTTACATTTTATTTATTGATTTATTTTTTATGATACATGGTTTTGACATGACAATAGTCACTAAAATAAACTAAATCCCCAACCTCATCCTCATCTATGGAGAACACCTAAGTCATCCTACCTCTCCTAATTCTATGAAGGAAGGTATTCCCCAGTTCTATACTTAGGGAGATCTTGAATTCATTATCATATTAGATAGTAATCTAGTTTGTCTTAACCATTACCTTAGTACTTGGGCCATACATATTCCACTTTACCCTCATACATGGTCTTTTGGGAATATTTTTGGCATGGCCCTAGAGGGACCTGAAGGGATCACTATAGCCATGGTTTCTTTTCTCAACAATCTTCCCCCAATAGGTTCCAATACTAACACAATGTAACCTTTGAACAATCCACTCCTAGTAGTATCTAGTAGTCCATATCCAAATAGCACCCAAGCCCAAAATGTTACTACACCTCAGCCTATGTTTACTCCACCTCCCACTACTACACCTCATAAATTAGTTATTTCAATCCCTATAGTTCTCCCACCCATCCAAACTAGACTAGCTTCAAATCCCCAATCTAAACCTTTAAAATAGGTTCCCTTAAGTCAACCTCCTCAGTAGTAAATCCCATTGACTACTCAATACATGGCTCCTTTGTAAGCCCTTGAATCCAATTATATACCCTTGCAATTCCCATAGTATGTGGTGGCATCCCAACCTTTTATGACCACATCTATTGGTTACCCCTTGTCACAACCCTTTTCCACTCCATTTCATACCTATTAACACCCATAAAAAAATGTCTTAGGGTGTATTCCTCAATATAATACCCATCTTGACCTTATGAACATCCTTATGAATAGGATGGTAAATCTAGAGGCCTCTACCTCTGGGAATAAAAATATGCCCACTTATGATCAAATCTGCAATGAACCCATTAATCTATTTGTCCTTATTAGACCATACCCCTCGTAATGGGAAATTCTAAAATTCATGAAATTTTAAAAAAAGGAAGATCCTTAGCAACACATTAGAGCATTTAGACATGCTTGTTATCTCATAGCCCATGACGATGCTCTTCTCCTAAGAATGTTTCCCATGTTGCTATCTAGACTAGCTTTAGACTTGTATAGTTCTATCCATCATCAATTCCTATTCTCTTTTGGCAAAATATCCCTAATATTTTTAAAACACTTTTCCATTAACATCACAATGAAAGTGACCATAAATGACCTCTATGCTATTATACAATTTGATGATGAATCTATCACTAATTTTGTGGCTAGATGGAAAAGTCTTATAAACCAACTTACTTTCTCCCTTCCTCAACCATAATTAATTGAATTATTTGTGATATCATGTGTTAAGCATATCTCATCAACATTATGGGTTTAATCCTTCAAGACTTTTGATGAGGCCTTTATCATGGCTCATAAACTAGAAATCTGATATTTAGAATAAGGGAAGGTAAAGTTACATAATAAAATATTTAAATTTGATTCCTCCAAAAGGAATAAAAATACCCAAACTAAAGTCATTGATAATGCTATGGTCTTAAAATTAGTACCTACATAGACAAAGAGCCAATCCAAACCCTCTACCTCCCAAGCACAATCACAAAAATTATTAACATGATTTCCTCTGTTGCAACACACACCCTTAGGCGAATTATATGCTTCTATTTTATACATGCTCTTAAAATATTCTATTATTGAACTTATTCCAATTAGACCTCTTTATGACTCTCACCCTAAGCCTAGTTGGTTTAAATAAAATTACTTATGCAACTACCATTATGTACTAGGTCACAACATTAATAGGTGTCACTACTTCAAATGTATAGTTCAAAACCTTATTGACCAAAGAGAGTTACAGTTAGATAACCCTAATGCTCCACCTAATCAATCTATAGATATCTTTAGGCAATTATTCCCCAATCATGCCTCTACATCTAATTTTGTATAGGATAATTCAAGATGTACCTCAAACCATGAGACCCATGTGATAAGTATGATCTATGATCAACTTCTACCAAAGAGGTTGGTAGTGCTTCTGAATCACCTTCCATGATAACTAAAATCCTAGATCTCATTACAACAAATGATTTCTAACCATCTACATAAAGTATATCTATCCTAAATACTCACTTAGGCTTTTTGTATCTCATTATTTGGGACCTTCTCAAGGAATCATTACCTAAACCCATTCAAGGAAATTAACTGAAAACAAAGGATGAGAAATCTATCGAGGATGCTTGTCTACACATCCTAGAAGATATGCATACTACTCATTTATTCACTACAAAACCTTCATGTAACATACCTATCCCCTCTATCTTATTCCCTCTTGGGATGACTATTACATTACCTCAACCAAATCTAAGACCAACTTCCCTTATAGCTCAAGAAGATCCAAATCTTGTAAAGAGATAAATTAGGGAAAAGGCTTCAGGAAGTGGAAATAGAAACCTTGGGGCATCACGAGTAAAATATTTATAAAATCCACCTATAATAATTTAACTCCCTAAATAGGATATCACTACTACCCCCAACCATATTCGAAAAGGGAAGATGGCTCTGCCACCTATTCGAACTAGAGCATCCATATTGGGATCTCATCCTTTGGCAAGACTAAAAATCACCATTGTAGAATCCTCTTATAAATAATATATACCATTACAAAGGGATATTACCATAGTAGTAATGTCAATACATAATCTCCTAAATCCCTATTACTCATAGAACCTAGGTGTAAGTTCTTATCCTAAACATAAAGTACCTTCTGTGTAAATATTTGAATAATCAGTACAAAGGATCAAAACTCAAAAGTAAATGCAACTTCCATGACAATGCCTCAAAGGGTCAAAAACCCAACCAAGATCCATTATGGGGGTCTTAATCTAATATCCTCGATCAACTCTTTCAAACTTACCTTATCACACTACCACCCATAAAACCTGTCAACCCCCATGTTAAAAAACTAACATTGTATTTAGAAACAAAGAAATGCATGTATCATTGAATAGCAGGACATGATACTAAGAGTTTTAATGTACTAAAACCTATGGTTCAAAATTTATTAGAAGAAGATAATATTTTATTGGAATAATTTGGTCATGATTATCCTCATAGTCAACCTAGTAGGGTCATGACCACTTTAGGGACTAGTATATTATCAAGAGGATCAAAATGAGTTTCAAAGGAAGATAGAACCTCCAATAAGACTCAATATCAACCCCTCTTAAACCCCTAGAATCAAATGATTATTTTTACCCTTAAATTTAGTAGGCTCAATTCATGGGATATCTCCTATGAAACTTATCCATTTCATAACCCATGATTTCTAAGCACATGAAAAGAGGCCAATCACTACCTCCTTATGTTTTTTTTTCCTCCAAAAAATTTAGTCTTTTGAGAGTTTATTACCCCATGTAGTTTGGATAATTTTCTCTGAACTACACCAAATTCTAAAATGGTGGGGCCCCTCCAAGAGTGGAGTAATTCTCTATCACTGCACATGTAGGGTCGGAGAAATTTTCAACTCCTATAGGGGGCCCACCATTTTGGTAATTAATATGCATTAATTACTAGTTTTATATATAATTATCCCATGTTTGTTTTATTTTTATCACTTGTTTTTATTCTCCTCTCTTCATAATTTTTAGCCCATGTGCACCCGTCCTTCGACCATTATTTTTGTGATTGATTGCTTCAACTCATCCTTAGATTTCTTCTTAGCAGATCTCAGGTGAGTTTTTGGTCTTCATTTTAGGCTACTTCTTTAGCTTCTTTCCTCTTTTTTGGGTTGTTTTGAATTTTACAAACCCTTGCATTACAAGTTTTAAAAACCCTAAGATTTTTAAAAAAATTGTCTACTTTTATTTTTACATTGTTTTATTCCCATAAAAAACCCATACCCTTACCCTTTCTCCACTCATTTTCATCACCTCGTACCCTTAAAACCTATCATTTCAAATATTCAAAACCTTGTGCACATGTCAATAAACCCATTTCCAAGCTTGTGATGGTCTTCAAATTCCTTAGCTTATCATTGAATGAACTTGATTCACACCATGGGTGTACCTCAGAGATTTTTCTTTGAGGTGCACTAACTTATTGCCTCTAGACACTTTAGAGATTTTTATTTGAGGTATACCTTTGTAATTTTTATTTACCCCATACACCATAGAGAAAATTCTTTGAAGTGCATGTAGTTGACCCTTTGGTGCACTTCATATAATTTTATCTGAGGTGCACCACAAACTCAAAACCTATGGTACAAGTCAAAGAAATTTATATAACCTACACCGAGACTTGCTTGAGAATGGTGCAAGTTAAAGAAAATTATATAACTTACACCTAATGAATTTTTTACCCAACTTTGATGCAATTTGAATAATTTTTTTCAAACTATACCTAAGACTTTCAAAACCTTGCAATTTGAAGAAAATTATCTGAACTACACACTTTATCTCTACCAACACCCATGTAGTTTGAAGAATTTTCTCTAGATTGCACCAAAGATATTTACCCATGGTGTAGTTCAGAGAAAATTATCCAAACTACATAATTCTCATCTTGTGTAGGAGTGTAGATTTTTCCCACTCTTGTATTTAATCCAAAATATATGAAAAATGCTAACTCTAGAGAATTAAAATTCTCCCTTGTAGTCACTTGATCAATGTCAAAGGATTCCCCCACCAAGAAAGTAATGAAGTAAAATTTTGAAGGTGTATTTTTGGCATCAATAATTGAATCAAATGTAGACGAGATTAGAGATACAAAGATTGGCCATGTTGATATGGCTGAATTTTTGTAAAGGCTAGGTATAGACCCCATTGCACCACACATGCAGGTTATACTAAATAGTGAAATTCATTTGGCAGCCGCATTCCCCATGTCATCACAAGATCCAAATTTTGTCTTGACAGTTACTACACACTTTGACAGTCATACCATATCAGTCAAAGATGCAGATGGAAAGGTGATTATTCAACTTGATGAGGAATATCTGCATAGAATATTTCATCTCATTGATATTGAGGAATATTTTGATATAACTGTGAACTAAGTCCAAGAATATTATCATAAGAATCCTAACAAGTGCAAAAGACACATCAATTCCCATTGGCTTATAACTCCTCAACATTTCATTACAAGATGGCCCAAGTACTTTTATCATAGTGATTTCCTAGAGGAAGTAGGGGATTTAGTCACCCTCCTAAGTAGATTCAAAGGGATACCAACATCAAATGTCTTCCAATAATGGATTTATCACTATATTTTTATCATCAAGAATGGAAAACAAAGAATCTACTGGGAGAAATAAATTAGTGATGCCATATGTCACCAGCTCTTTGAGGTGACCTCTTCTCTAAAATTCTATATGACTTCTTATTTGGTATATGTTGTATCCAACGTGAAATCTTTCCTAGGGCTAACATGTGTTGGTTAGAGAAATAAGGTTCCTATACATGAATATTACCCATAATTGACTCACAAAGAAAGCATTAAACATTACAAGAGAGTCAATGATGCCTTCTTTTACAAGTTCATTTGTATTTTCAATCAAGACCTCAAGAAAAAGAGAATTTCATATGTAACATGGGCAACAGTGAATAAGGTTGGTTTCATTTTTTTACAATTCCCAACCTTCACCTACAATAGGGTAGGGGGGTTTGATGAATAACCTTATACGCTGCCTAAGGACCTAAATGACAAGTTGGTTTTAATGGAGATGTATCGACAAATGATGATTGTACATAAAAAATAGTTAGATGCCCACAAGCAAGGCTTCAAGTTTCTAATTAGCATTGGCTGATATACAGTTTCAACCACTCTAAAAGCTAAGACAATGGAAATTGAAATACAATGGATCACTCTAAAGAGATTCAAGAGTAGAAAAGACTTTGATTATAGAATTATGAAGGAAAAATTGAAAGGAAATTATGTTCTTGTATATAGGATTGGAGACATTTGGGAAGAATGTAGGACCGATAAAGATGTGATAAAGTTGGATTATAGCCATCTCACTATTGATCAAATTATCAATCTAAAGTTGGTTGATATTCCAGAAGATTTTTTAAATGATTAAAATGTATTGGACCCATCATATGAGGGCAATCAGATTGCTTCAACTCCTCTTCCTCCAACCTAATTCTCCATAAAAGAATCCACATTTATTACATACATATTTCAACCTATTCTTGTGAAGACTAATGCTTGGTTGGAATCAAAAGGTATTAAGTTGAAACAATTTAAAACTAGGTCTGAGGAAGAATATGATGAAAACACTACTAAGAAGCATGAGGAACTCTTAACAAAAAACAAGGAAGATGCCTCCACTTCTACATATAAATTGAGTTTTATGTTCATGAGTAAAGGAAAAATAAAAGGTAAAGAATCTAAGTTAGAAAAAGGTGATCAAGGAGAGGAGGAAAATCCAGTCACAAGTGAAGCATCACCTCAACTAGTGACTTCAAAGCCACCTCAGCCAGTGGCCACACAACTAAATATTTATTTAGTGGAAACTTCACAAATGACAACTTCATAGGTAACTTATTCCATTCTTCCCCCTATTACTCCAATTATACCAATTATTTATACCATTCCTCCCCAGACTGTTCTTGCATCCCCTACATCACCTACTAGTGCCACACTTTTCTACGTCCCATCTCAAGGCACTTTAGATCAAGTTTTTTATTCCCTTTCAAATTTACCTAACCCTTTTAAGTTCATGTCCATCCCATCATCCAAATTGGCAACATAGATCCCATCCACATCCATATCCAACATGCCAATTGAAACCAAAGTGATCGCTATACAAACATAAACTCCACCCATCATAACCACTATTACATTAGTTTCCATTCCATTATCGGATGCCACCATCCTACCTTCCATTCCACCCACTTCACAAACTATTGGCTTTCCCCAAACATCACAATCCTTGGTATCCTCCACACTAGAATATCTATCCCCTCTTCCTCCTTGGATCATGTCTCAAACACCCAAGAGGAAGAAGAAGGTTATTTCTCTTGATGATTTTGATTTTGGTCAACTTGTGCTGGTAAAACCAAAAACCACAAAGAAGGCTAAAACTATATCAAGAGTAATTTTGTATTCTGAAGATAAGTATGTCAAGGTCATAGTGCCTCCCAAAGATTAAAAAATTGAGGCTATCCATGTGTCTAAATATGTAGTAGGATGAATTGATCTTGGGAAGAAAACACATGAAATTGTAAAGGAGGATTTGTAGGTAGTAATGACATCCTTGATTGAGAGATACGACAAGGATAAAAAAATTAAGGATTAACTCAAAGTACAAGTATAAAAATTAACTTCATATCTACTAAAGATCACACAATCATCTAAGTTAGTTGAACCTTTTGAGAATGAAACCATAGAAAAATCAACTCAATAGGAAGAAAAGATTGGATCTCAAGGTCAGGTCATCAATGCCTGGATTGAAAGATTGTTAACACAAGGTACTCAATGGTTATGTTCTGCTATTGAATTTTTGAATAACTTGAGTGAATTAAAAATATAAATTAAAAAAACACTTAAGATACTCACTCAAGACTTATATTTGACCAAAAAATACATTCATACATGGACTCAATTTCACCAATTCAAGATTGAATTCTTGGTTGAGTAGAAGGTCGTTCCAAGCATTAAATTATTCATAAAATATAGAGAGGAAATGAAGAATAAGAAAGAAATTCTTGATAATTTAGTTAAGGATATTGAAGAAATAGAGGATATGTACACTGATAAAGGTCTAAACCTTACAAATAAGATTGGAAAATTTCTTTACCAAGTTAAAAATGACTCTCAAGAAATTCTTCCTACTAAAACAATAGTTCAAGAGTTCACATCCTTGATCTAAATAGAAATTGAGTCTGGAACATTCACACTTGACTCCATTGATAAATTGGTTGAGTTTCAAATCATAATGGATAAATTACAAAGAATCTTGGATAAAATCAAAGACATGCTAGCTAATCTAGAGGACTCCACCACAAAGGTCCTTACCATCTCTAGAAGTACATCGGGGCTAGACAATAATGAGTTCCAGGCCACCCTGAAAAGATATGAAGAATATCTAGAGAAGAACAAGAATGAATAAATTCATGTGTCTAAGGACACTTATTTTATTTTTGTATTTTTTCATATGTAATTTTGTTTGGTGCAATTTTTACATAGAAAAAATACACAGTCCTAAGTCAAATTGGACTCTATCAATGAATAAATCAATGTATTTATATTTTTCCTTTTTTATTTCATATCTCCTCTCTATAAATAGGAGGATGATTTTTTTTAAATGTAGGATCACCATGGCTATAAAAGTGAAAGACGGTTGAATTGATAAGAATTTTTTGAAAATTTGTGTTCATATTGTAAATCTTGAATTCCATCAATATAATAAAATTAAGTGATCGTTCAATATTAATGTTGGAATAAACTTGTGGTGTACTGGGAATGTTCTTTTGTCTTTTCCATTACATTTTATTTTGATTTGATTGGATTGGATTGTGGTGTAAAATTTATATAAAATGAAAGGTGCCAAGAAGCTAATTTCAAAGTCTTTGAGCTACATTCAGTTATTGGGTTTGTGTTCATCATTGAAAGTGACTTACTGTGGATACTTTGAGCCACAAGTTATTTTTCTTTGGTGATTTTATCTTTGTTGGAAATAAGGTGAAGGATTTGGGCTGCACTTTGTTCCATATATTCATGTTTCTTTATTGGTATTATTCTAGTTACTCTTTCAGCTAACTAATCTAAATATTAGTTATTATTACTCCATCAAGTAGTTTTATGTTTTCACAATACATTGTAAGGAATGGAAAAAAGTTTGTAAGTGAACATCAATTCTGAAAAAAGAGAATTGGATGATATGATAACACCCACTTTGATAAAATTAGTGTAAATAAATGTAAATAATTACTTGTTGTGTTAGTTAAAAATAAGAAGGAAGCAACCCCTTTCCTTGAGGAGAGATTTATCTCATCACACTATGCCTAAAAATACCATTTTGTTACTATTATATCAATAATAAAATATTTTCCCAATAAATTTTTATGACTCTACTAGGGAATACGAACATGAAACCTAGAGCTACACTCATTTGGTTGAAATAAGACTAGCACTTTATTACTTACCACACTTTTTCTATAGTTAATCTCCTTTATTTTTTGGATACTTTAACGATCTAGTGGAACAAATCTACACTCATGGTAGAAGGGTATCAGGACACATTTATCCAATATTTGATTTGTTACAAGAACATAAATTTAATCTTTTCTCATCATGTGCAGGGTCACATCTTTAACATACAAGAAGTTTCTCACATACTAATACAACATATCCTATATTAGGGGAAGCTTCCAACATTCATAAGGTCTTATATATTTTGCCTTTGCAAATATTTTTTATTCCTCCCTATAATCTGCATAGAATGGATGTTCAAGGTCCATGGGGAACTACTTTTAGTCCAAACTTGGCACCACCATCTCATGAACTTCCTCGTGGTTTATATAAAAATTTACCCAAGTTCTATGGTGATGGCAAGCAACGTCCATATGAACATATTACCACATTATAAATTGCATGAGGAGTTCTTGGAGTGGAATATGAATATATTTATATAATTTTTTTTGTAGAAATGTTCCAAAGTGTTATTGTTGGTTGGTTTTACCATCTTACAACAAGAACCATCATAAGTTGGGATACACTTAAGGCCCAGTTTGAGGTAAGGTTCAAGCTAGCAAAAGATGTTCATGCTTTGTTGGCTCAACTCACACAAATGAAGAAAGAAACACATGAGCCCATGCATGATTTCATGGAAAAGTTTAATAAGTTAAGGAATAAAATTTCATTAGTTGCTCAACCTACGCTTGAGAACTTGAAATGATTCTTCATCAATTATCAATTGCTAGAGGTTAGTTTTCTTTTGCGTAGAGCAACCCCAACTAATATTTATGATGCTCAAATCTTGGCCATTGAAGTAGAAGATGATTTTATTTTGGCAAGAAAAGTGAGAAATAATTCAAACAAGCCTAGAGAGAAACCCTCTACATCTTCACCTTCTACTAGCACCACAGATCCTATGGTGCAGAAGCTGGAAAATGAATTGATCACACTCAAGAAGAAAATGTCCCAAGGTATATCCTTTTATTCATACAAGGATACTCCAAGAAGAACATACCCAAATGATTCTAATTATTCCAACAATGTTATGAGGAATCAAAATCAAAATAATCTTCCTTCACCATAGGCAAGGCTTACATTGGAGGCACCATCGGATAATGCAGCAGTCAACTAGTTGGAACTTGAAAATGATGATGTTTTAGAGGTAGAATATGTTTCAGAAGATGATGTTAATCCCTTCCCAAGAGATGAAGAAGGAGAATTTGGTGACTCTAATATTAGTTTTTTAAACTTTCAAGAATAACCTAAACAAGAAGAAGATATATATGGTGAGTCTTATGCCATCTTCACTTGTTCACAAAGTCAATCAAATCAATAATAGAAGGTTGATAAAGATAAGACCAAGGATGAACCATGTAAATAGGTTAAAATTGAAAAAAAAGGAACTTCTTTGCTATTTCAACCAAAAGACACAATGGCAGATAAATAAGTACACCTCCTCATTCTACTTCTTCTCCTTTTATGTCTAGACCTAGTGCCCAAAACTTGAAACCTAAAAATGAAAACACCTTGTCTTCCTTAGCTATCTCATTTCTAACTTTTGATATCATAGACCATGCCAAGAAGAAAAAAATTCAAATGTTCGACGCTGAGTACCTCCAATCCAATCCTGACCAATTCAAAAGATTGGTAAGGTTTGTAAAAAGCAAAGAGACCAATTTTCATTAGACTTCATCTAAGAGTGTACCAATTGACCCTAAACCAAGACCAAAGCCAAATAACTTAGTTGTAACTCTTGCATCCAACTCAAAAAAATAGAACCTTTCTATATTTCCCTATGTATCAATGATTATAAGCTCAATAATTATGTCATTGATTTGGGTGCTTATGATAATGTGATGCCAGCCAAAGTAGCCACTACCTTGGGATTAACTATGATAAGATTTTTGGATATTTCTTTTAAATGGAAACTAAGTAAGTACCCCTCATATGCCAAATCAAGGATGCACAATTTACATTTGTTGTGTTCTGAGAGAAAAAGACAAAGATGATGATTCTTATGGCTAATGTTATATCCTCTTATGGAGTTTTGTTAGGATGTAACATTTGAAAAGATGTTAGTGGTGAAATCAACATGGATTGGTTTGAGGATAGAATCCCTATCAAGGGTGTTATGTTGAAACTTCATCCAAAGAAGTAAGAAAAGTATACTGTGACAAAAATTGAGGATCCAAAATCCTAGATTCTCTTTGAAACCTCTAGAATGGGTACGTATTTATTGACCACATATGAAGATCTAGTATCTTTTGATGATTTTTTAGATAAAGGTTAGGAAATAGAATAACCTCCCTCTTCAAATGAAGAGCTTTTGAATTTTGATAATATCAAGGTAGAAAGTTCAAATGATATTTGGACTTTATAATTTGATGGTAGTTTTTCTTCAACTGGATCTAGAGCTAGGATAGTTCTCATACCTCAAAAGGAAAAATCTTCTCTTTTTCTTTCAAATTACATTTTGATAACACTAATAATACTATCAAATATGAATCCTTGTTGTTAGGGATTGAGGTTATGCAAAAGAATGGAATTAAAAACCTCCATGATCAAGGTGATGCTAAGTTAGTCATTTGTCAAGTCAGGAATTTGTATCAAACAAAGAATGAAAGGCTAAGGCATTATCGTAATTGAGTCTAGGATTTCATGGAATATTTTTATGCTTTTAATATATCAATATTTATAGGATAATATAATGATAGGGTATATTCATTGGTTATTTTAGCCACTCTCTTGATTCCTCATAAGGATTTCCAAGGAAAAAAGTATACCATTGAGTTGGTCTTTTGACCCAGCATTTCTGACAATGTCAATCATTGGTAGGTTTTCAACAATAATGAGAAAGTCATCACCTTCTTAGAAAATGTAGAAAATTTTAGTGAGTTATACTTTAAAGGGAGTGATTTTAATCCTCAATAATCAATCTCCAAGGTTAATGAGGAAACTAGTGAAGAGATTTTGAAGCTAAAAGGGAATAAGATTTCCAAAGGATTGGTATCCCTAAAGAGTCTCTTTGATAAACATGATAGAATCATCAAATGTCAATAGTCAGAATCAAATTCATCTACAAAAATTATGCAAGTCAATATAGGAATAGAGGATGATCTCAAAATGATAAATTTGGGAAATGTTGCTCATTCAAAGAAAGAGATAAGTTGGTGAGACCTCTACATCAGTGCATTGATATATTAGCATATTCATATGCTAATCTAAAATCTTTTCAACCCAAATAAGTACATCATGATATTCCTCTCAGACCTAGGTCTCAGCCTTATAAGCAAAAGTAATGATAGTATAATCCCAAAATATTACGTACCATCCTTGTTGAAATTCAAAAGATGTTGAATGTTAGGATCATCTTTCTTATACGTCACTCAATATGGATAGATAACATTATTCCTATGAGAAAGAAGAACAAAGAGATCCACATCTGTGTTGACTTTCAAAATCTGAACCAATCATCAGTTAAGGATAATTACCCACTACTGGTAATGGATCAAGTACTACAAACATCGATGGGTTCAGAGATGGTGTCTATGTTGGATGGCTTCTTAGGGTATAATCAAGTTGAGGTGTGTGATGAAGATCAACATAAGATGACCTTCACTATTCCATGGGGCACTTTTGCATATCACATAATGTCTTTTGGGTTGATTAATGCTAGTTCCACCTTTTAGATGGCTATGGATTTGGCTTTTAGAGATATTGTTGGTAAATTCATTGTGGTCTATCTCAATGATTTAACTATTTTCTCAAAAAAGTATCAAGATCATTGTAATCATTTACAATAAGTACTTTAAAGGTGATATGATCATTGTATGTCCCTTAATCCTAAGAAATCCATTTTTTGGGTTACTGAAGGTAAAATTTTTAGACACATTATGTCCAAGGAAGGAATCAAGATTGATCCTAAATAGGTCAAGTCAATTCAAAATCTTACTATGTCTTCAAGTAAGAAAGGAGTGCACTCTTTCTTTGGGAAGGTTAACTTCCTACAAATATTTTTACCTAATTTTATTGAGAAGACATGTCACATTATTGATATGATGAAAGGGAAATAAATTTTTTATTGGAATTCAGAAGGGAGAGCTACCTTTCATGAAGTCAAGGAAGTAATTGCACTTACTCCCATTTTAGTCTAGCTCGACTATACCAAGAAATTCATCATGTATAGTTATACCTCTGAGCATACTCTATCTACCATCTTGGTATAGTTAAACAAAGAGGGAATTAAATATCCTATAGCTTTCATGAGTTGCCCTCTAAAGGCTCACAAGCTCAAATACTCACCCATGGAGAAACATGCTTACATTATGGTGAAAGTGGTTACACATTTTAGGTATTACATACTTAATTCTCACACCATTGCACTAGTACTAGATTCTATAGTCAAGTCTATCCTAAATCAGTAAGAATTTGGAAGCAAAAGAGGTAATTAGATTGCTAATATCTAAGAGTATGATACAGAAATCAATCCTACAAAGCTAGTACATAGAAAAGGTTTATGCCAGCTCATTTCAAAAAACAAACCAAAAGAAGCATCTATAAATGAAGGAAATACAAAGGAAGATATTTCCATAGTCTTTTTCATAAGCACAATAAATGAGTGGTACTTTGACATCACTCATTTCCTCACATATGGAGAATGTCCAAAGCATTTGTCTTACAAAGAGAAGAGGAAAATCAAGCTTAAAGATGTAAACTTATTTCTATGGGACAATGGTTTGTACAAGCAAAGCATTGATGGAATTTTTATATGATGTCTAGACAAAGCATAACAAGGTAATTTTTTGGAATCTTTTCACAACCTAGCATGTGGAGGAAATTTCTCAGGTCTGGTCACAACTCACAAGGTTTTATGAGTAAGATATTACTGGTCAACACTTTTTTAGGATGCATACATGTGGGTACGTAAATGTGAGAAGTGCCAACAATATGTGGGAAAATACAAGTTATCATGCCTACCCCTCAAGTTAGTGGTCATTAAATAACCTTTTCAGTAATGGGGTATTGACTTCATTGGTGTAATGAACCCATTATCAAGTGTAGGTCATAGTTATGTTCTCATAGCTAGTGATTACTTCACCAAGTGGGTGGAGGAAATTCCAACCAAACATGCCACTTTAAATGTTATTTGAAAATTCCTCAAAGAAAACATCATTACATGATTTGGGGTACCTAAAAAAATAGTAACCAA
Source organism: Torreya grandis (assembly GCA_037957365.1). NCBI lineage: Eukaryota > Viridiplantae > Streptophyta > Pinopsida > Cupressales > Taxaceae > Torreya > Torreya grandis. Next base: position 794,402 of record JARHVA010004220.1, on the reverse strand, counting down.
CAATGTTGCTTGTTTCACATCCTAGGAGATGACTATGTTCTATTTTGAATATGGGATCATTATATCTTATACCTCAAACTACATCCCTCAAGGAAATGGTCAAGCTAATTAAAGTAATAATAACTTGGTCACTATCATCAGGAAGTTGGTAGAGGAAAATCAAAGAACCTAGCACAAGGCATTGTATGATGCATTTTGGGCTGATTGCATCACTCCCAAGTGAGTGATGTGTATGTATCATTTTCAACTTTTGTATAGATTGAATGCAAAAATACCTATCACATTGGAGTTGTTCACTTTTATATTAGCTAAGGAAATTGAGGATGAAATGTTTGAAATTTCCTTAGACAAGTGTATTATTTACATTGCCAAATTGGAAGAGAAATGTACAAGGGTGGTGGATTGCATTATTGAACATCAAATATAATTCAAGAAGTTTTTTGACAAGAAGGCCAAGCCAAGAGATTTTCAAGTCGAGGATCTAGTTATTTTATGGGACAAGAGAAGAGATCCAAAAGAAATGCATGGAAAATTTGATTCTTTATGGAGAGGCCCTTTCTTCATTCATCAACTTTATGGAGAACATACTTTCATTTTGGCATATTTGGATAAAACACCATTATTGTTGCCCTAAAATGGACAACATCTAAATCTTTTCACTCAGTGATGTTCCAGATAAGTTTTTACATTTTGTAAATATCTTTATAGTCTTTTATTTTGTTCATAGTTTGGTCAGTCGCCTGAATCTATGGCCCAATGGAGAAAGGTACTTAGAGTTCTAGGATTCTCTTTCTTTCAAGTGTTTCAAATCATGCATGAAGGAAATTCCCCAATCAGAGCCAACTTTGATCCTTGAATTTAGCAAGCTCAATTCATCGGATAACCCCTAAAAAACTTGTCCATTTCATATCCTGTGAGTTTTAAGCATGTGAAAAGAGGCCAATCACTACCTCCTTGAATTTTTTTCCTCCCAAAAAGTTAGTCTTTTGAGGGATTTTTTCACCCCATGCAGTTCATAAAATTTTCTTTGAATTACACTAATGTCCAAAATGGTAGGGCCCCTATAAGAGCTGAGAAATTATCTACCATTGCACATGCAGGGTCAGAGAATTTCTCCACTCCTATAAGGGGCCACCATTTTGGTAATTAATATGCATTAATTACTAGTTTTATATATAATTAACCCATGTTTATTTTATTTTTACCACTTATTTTTATTCTCCTCTCTTCACTATTTTTGAGCCTATGTGTACCCCTCCTTTAACTGCTATTTTTTTGATCGATTGCTTCAACTCATCCTCAAATTTATTCTTAGCTGATCTCAGGTGAGTTTTTGGTATTATTTCTAGGCTACTTCTCTAGCTCATTTCCTCTTTTTTGGGTTGTTTTGTATTTTACAAATCCTTGTATTACAATTTTTGAAAACCCTATGACTTTAAAAAAAAATTGTCTACTTTTGTTTTTGCATTATTTTATTCCCAACAAAAACCCATGCCCTTACCCTTTCTCCACTCATTTTTTTCACCTCATGCCCTTAAAACCAATCATTTTAGGTATTTGGAGCCCTATATACATGTTAATAAACCCATATCCAAGCTTGTGATGCTATTCAAATTCCTTGAACTGCCTTAAAATGAACTTGCTTCACCCCATAGGTGCACCTCAGATATTTTTCTTTGAGGTGCACTAACTAAATTATTACCTATATGCACTTTAGATATTTTTATCTAAGGTGCACCCTTGTACTTTTTATTCACCCTACTCACCTCAAAGAAAACTCTATGAAGTGCATGTAGCTAACCCTTCGGTGCACTTTAGATAATTTTCTCTAAGGCACACCACAAACCTAAAACCTATGGTTTAAGTCAAATAAATTTATTTGACCTACACTGAGACTTACCCAAGCATGGTGTTAGTCAAATAAATTTTTTTAACCTGTACCTAATGAATTTTTAAGCCAACTCTAGTGTAGTTTGGAGAATTTTCTCCAAACTACACCTAAGACTTTCAAAATCATGCAGTTCAGATAAAATTCTATGAACTACACACTTTATCCCTACCAACACCGATACAGTTTGGAGAATTTTCTCTAGATTGCACCAAATATATTTACCCATAGTGCAGTTTAAATAAAATTCTCTGAACTACACAACTTTGTTCTCATCTCATGGAGGAAGGCATATTTTTCCCACTCTTGCATTTTATCCAAAATAGATGAAAAATTCTAACTCTAGAGAATTAAAATTCTCCCTTGTAGTCACTTGATCAATGTTGAAGGATTCCCTCACTAACAAAGTAATGAATTATAAGTTTCAAGGTGTATTTGGGGCATATGTAATTGAATCAAATGTAGACAAGATCAGAGATACAGAGATTGGCCATGTTGATATGGTTGAATTCTTGTAGAGGCTAGGTAGATAGCCCATTGCACCACACATGCAAGCTATCCTAAATAGTGAGATTCATTTGGTAGCCACATTCCCTATGTCAGTACAAGATCTAGAGTTCATCTTGATAGTTGTTGAACACTTTGATAGTTAGACCAGATCAGTCAAGGATGTAGATGGAAAGGTGATCATTTGACTTGATGAGGAATATCTAGATAAAATATTTCACCTCTCTGATATTGAGGAATATTATGATATAACTATGAAATCAACCCAAGAATATTATGATAAGAATCCCAACAAGTGCAAAAGACACATCAATTCTCATTGGCTCAGAACTCCTTGACATTTCATTGTGAGATGGCCCAAGTACTTTTATTGTAGTGATTTCTTAGAGGAAGTAAGGGATTTAATCACCCTCCTAAGTAGAGTTAAAGGGCTGCCAACATCAAATGTCTTCCAAGAATGGATGTATCACTATATTTTTATCATCAAGAAGGGAAAAAAAATAATCTAGTGGGGGAAATAGATTAGTGATGCCATATGTCACCATCTCTCTGAGATGACCTCTTCTCTAAAATTCTATATGACTTCCTATTTGGTATATGTTTCAGCTAGCATGAAATCTTTCGCAGGGTTAACTGGTGTTGGTGAGAGAAATAAGGTTCCTATATATGATTATTACCCACAATTGACTCTCAAAAAAAGCATTAAACATTATAAGAGGTCAATGATGCCTTATTTTACAAGTTCATTTGTATTTTCAATCAAGACCTCAAGAAAAAGAGAATTTCAAATGCAACATGGGCAATAATGAATAAGGTTTGTTGCATTTTTATATAATTCTTAACCTTCACCTACATCAGGGTAGGGGGTTTGATGAACAATCATATATGTTGCCTGAGTACCTAAATAACAAGTTGTTTTTAATGGAGATGTGCTGATAAATGATGAGTTTGCATAAAAAATAGTCAGATGCCCAAAAGTGAGGCTTTAAGTTTCTAATTAACATTTCTTGATATATCATTTCAACCACTCTAAAGGCCAAGACAATGGAAACTAAAATACAATGGATCATTCTTAAGAGATTCAGGAGTAGAAAAGACTTTGATTACAAAATGATGAAGGAAAAGCTAAAAGGAAACTATGCTCATAAACAAAGTATTGAAGACATTTGGGTAGAATGTATGACTAACAAAGATGTGAGAAATATAGATTACATCCATTTCATCACTAATCAATTTATCAATCTAAAGTTGGTTGATATTCAAAAATATTTGTCAGATGATGAGAATGTATTGGACCATCATATGAAGGTAATCAGATTACTTTAACTCATTTTCCTCCAATCCAATGGTCTATAAAAGAATTCACATCTATCAAAGATAGATTTCAATATGTTCTTGTGAAGACTAATGCTTGGTTAGAATCAAAATGTATTAAGTTGAAATAATTCAAAACTAGGTTTGAGGAAGAATATGATGAAGACAATGTTAATAAGCATGAGGAACTTAGAACAAAAAAAAGGAAGATGTCTCCAATTTTAAATTGAAACTAAGGTTTGTGTTCATGAGTGAAGGCAAAGAAGCTAAGGTAGAAAAAGGTTCTCAAGCAGAGAAGGAGGAAAATCCATTCACAAGTGAAGCATCACCTCAGCTAGTGAGTTCACAACCACCTCAGCTAATGGCCACATAGCTAGAGATTTATTCAATTGAAAATTCATAAATGATAGCTTCATAGGTAGCTTATTCCATTCTTCCCCCTGTTACTCCAATTGTACCAATTATTTCTACCATTCCTCCCTAGATTGTTATTTCATCCCCTCCATTACCTACCAGTGCCACACTTTTCCAAGTCCCATCTCTAGGCACTTTAGATCAGGTTTTTGATTCCCTTTCAAATTTACCTATCCCTTATAAATCATTTGGGTCTCCTATCAATTTATATTTTACTCAATAATACATAGAAAAGTTCATGTCCATCCCATCATCTAAATTGGCAACACATATCCCATCCACTCCCATATCCAACATGCCAATTGGAACCAAAGTGCCCACTATATAAACACAAACTCCACCCATCATAACCACTATTCCATTAGTATCTATTCCATTATCGAATGCAACTATCCCACCTTCCATTACACCCACTTCAAAAACTATTGTCCTTCCCCAAACATCATAATCCTTATTATCCTCCATACTAGAAGATCCATCCCCTCTTCCTCCTTGGCTCATGTCTCAAACAACCAAGACAAAGAAGCAATTTGTTTCTCTTAATGATTTTGATTTTAGTCAATTTTTGTTAGTAAAACCAAAAATAAAAAAAGAAGGATAAAACTATATCAAGAGTAATTTTTTATTCTAGACACAAGTATGACGAGGTCACAATGCTTCCCAAAGATACAAATATTGAGGATATCCAAATGTCCAAATATACAGTAGGATGAATTAATCTTGGAAAGAAAACACATGAAAGTTCAAAGGAGGATTTGTAGGTATAAATGGCATCCTTGATTGAGAGATACGACAAGGATAAAAAAATTAATGATCAACTCAAAGTACAAGTAGAATAATTAACTTCAGTTCTACTAAAGATCACAAAATCATTTGATTCAATTGAACCTATTGAGAATGAAACCACAAAAAAATTAATTCAATAGGTGGAAAATATTGGATCTCAAGGTCAAGTAGTCAATGCCTAGATTAAAATATTGTTAACACAAGGTACTCAATGTCTACATTATATCATAGAATTTTTAAATCAATTGAGTGAAGTGAAAACAAAAATTCAGTAAACACTTAAGACACTCACTCAAGACTTGTAGTTGACCAAAAAATATATTCATACATGGACTTAACTACACCAATTCAATTTGGATCTCTTGGTTGAGTAGAAGGTCATTCCAAGTAGGAAAGTATTCATAAAATACAAAGAGGTAATGAAGAATAATAAGAAAGTTCTTGAGAATTTAATTAAGGATCTTGAAGAAGCAGAAGATATGTGCACTAATAAGGGGCTAGACCTTATTAAAAAGATTGGATAATTTCCTTTCCAAGTTAAAAATGACTCTCAAGAAATTATTCATGCTGAAACAATAGTTCAAGAGTTCACATCCTTGATCCAAATAGAAATTGAGTCTAGAACATTCACACTTGAATCCAATGATAAATTGGTTGAGTTTTAATTCATAATGGATAAATTGCAAAGAATATTGGATAAAAGAAAATACATGCTAGATAATCTAGAAGACTCCATCACAAGGGTCCTTGCCATCTCCAGAAGTACATCAGGACTAGACAAAAATGAGTTCTAGGCCACCCTAAAGAGATACGAAGAATATTTAGAGAAGAATAAGAATTAATAAATTCCTATGTCTAAGTACACTTAGTTTATTTTTATAACTTTTCATATGTAATTTTATTTGGTACAATTTGCATGTTGGAAACGTACACAGTCCTAAGTCAAATTTGACTTTTTCAATGAATAAGTCAATGTATTTATGTTTTTCCTATTTTTGTTCATAGCTCCTCTCTATAAATAAGAGGATTCTCTTTTGTAAATGTAGAATCACCAAGGCTATAGAATTAAAATGTTGCTGAATAGAGAAGCAATTTTTGAAACTTTGTGTTCATTTTGTAAATCTTGAACTCCATCAATATAAGAAAATCAAGTGATCTTTCAATCTTTGTGTTGGAATAAAATTATGGTGTATTGGTAATGTTCTTTTGTATTTTCCATTACATTTTCCTATGCTTTGATTGGATTATGGTGCAAATTTTTTATAAAATGGAAGGTGCCAAGAAGTTGATTTCAGAGCCTTTGAGCTACAATTTATTTATTGGGTTTGTGTTCATCATTGAAAGTGACTTACCATGGAGACTTTGGGCTGCATGTTATTTTTATTTGATGATTTTATCTTTGTTCGAAATAAGTTGAAGACTTTGAGATACACTTTATTTCATTTATTTACATTACTTTGTTGGTATTATTCTAGTTACTATTTCAGCTAACTAATCTGAATATCAATTATTATTGCTCCATCAAGTTGTTTTATGTTTTCATAATATATTGTAAGGAATGGAAGAAAGTTTATAAGTAAACATCAATTATAAAAAGAGAGATTTTGATGATATGATAACATGCACTTTGATAAAATTAGTGTAAATAAGTGTAAATAATTACTTCTTGTGTTAGTTAACAATAAGAAGGGAGCCTCCCCTTTCCTTGAGGAGAGATTTATCTCATCACACTATGGCTGAAAATACCATTTTATTACCATTCCATTGGTAATATAATATTCATCTAAAATTTTTGAAAACACAATAAATCCACCATTTTTTCATATAAATTTGATATAGCTACATGATCTGAAACCTAGGGTCATAAGACCCAAATCCCAATGAAGACAAGGTGATTATTACAAAATAGCTTTCTTCTAGCATAGATAGTCCTACAATGCCTACCTCAAAACCTAAAATTTATATTTTAATAAAAGTGTACAATAATAATGCTTTAGAGTTGATATAGATATCAGTTTTAAAACAACTCCATCAACTCCTAATCAATATGTCTTTATATAAACTTGTCCAAAACTCTCTACATCATCATGAGGCTATGATAAAGGCCTTATAAATTATAGATATACAATTAGATTAATTTGATAGGCTATCATTATAATTCTCATTTAACCAATCAATGAATTGGTTTCATTTTCTATCAGATCCAGTGTCCAAGGCTATATGCAATGAGACTGTTAGATATTGGATTTCATAGTTTGTTGTTTGGGGGGGTTTACTCTATCGTGATGTCTAAATATTAAGAATAGTAAATAAGACTCTAACCATATTTTTATAAAAGTAAATTTAGAAGGTTTTCTAGCTAAATATCTCATATGGCATTCACACCATTAACATATATAACTTAAACATCTGGCATACGATATTATGGTGTCCTCACTTGACTTGCCCAGCTGGGTAGGATAGTGTGATATTTCAGAATGTGAGGATGTTGTCTATTGTCACTTAAAATACTCTTGAAAATTTTTGAATATGGATATGAATTAACAAAATTTAATTTTTATGAAATTGAAAGACACACTCTTGTATAAAGAAAACTTACTTGCATTAAATTGAAACAACCTTTGTATTTAATAGAAACACACTTGCATTAAAAGTAAATACACAATTTGCTTTGAAAAGGAAATTCACACTTTCATTTGAAATTAAATCACTCATTTTTAAAAATAAATCACACTTTGGAGTGAATGAATTATACTTAGATTAAAGAAATACTTGTAAACTATAAACTAAAAATCTCAATTTGTCCTAATCTTCAGAGAGAAGTGGGCCCTTGTTCCTTCCTCAAAATTAGAATAACTTTACACAGTAATGAAAAAGAATGTTGAACTTTATTTAATTACCAAAGGAGTGTGTGTGTGTGTGTGTGTGTGTGTGTGTGTGTGTGTGTGTGTGTGTGTGTGTGTGTGCGTGCGCGCGTGCGTGCGTGCGTGTGTGTGTGTGTGTGCGCGCGCGCGCATGCGCGCATGCGAATGCAAAACTACACTATAATGCTTCTTCTAATTTGTTATCATAATTGATTAACTAACTCATTGATTAACTTAACTATCTAACTATCTAGAATGAGAAGGAGACATGTATTTAAATCACATCTTAACATCTATTCACAAAATACAAAATCTAGCTATCTAAATGGTCAAATCTATTTATTCAAAATATAGATGATCTAAAAATCAAATCCCATGCTTATAGGAAGGCATTAGAATTGAATCAACTAATAATAGATGAAAAATAACTAACATAGATCTAAAGATATTATATCCAATTTTACAAAAAGAAATAAAATATATCTAGATCATTTTAAACCATTACTATGAATAATAATAATAACTAAAAATAAGATATCTAAATATGGAAAGTCTATTTATATATAATTGTTATCTTTAGAATTACTATCTTGATCTATAGGATCTAGATGGACATCTTTAGAGCACACCTAGGCATCTGTAAAGCACCTTCAGAGTGTCTTTGGAGTGCCTTCAGAGATCAATGTATTCATTGTCTAATCCTCAAAATTATTGCAAAAAAGGGTTGCCAAGATAATTTGATATCTTATAAAAATGATCCCATCATAGGGATGTATTTATGTACACAAAAATATGCCCATTTCATCCAAGTTAGATACAATAACAAGATAAATAATCAACAATATATCACATACAAACAAAGGACAATTGCATTCATTTCCTACTTAGATAAGACCTTAACTATTAAATGAAATGTAGTATATAACTAAAAGGCAACACTTATGGAAAATTTGTATTAGATATAATGAGATATATGGAATTCTCATCATTTTCCCCCAACACTTTACCTTTTGCAAGTCCTCTTGTAAACCTAATGGAAGAACTAGTCTTCAATCCAAAAGTCTAGATTCTAACCACTGATTGAGATCATAAATCTGAAAATGATGCCTCCAATCACAATAACCCATGGGAAAGAATCCATAATCCCTTACTACTATGTGAAACCATTCCTAAAATTTAATTTTCTCCTAATTGTGCCAACTTTGCTAGGGGGACATAAGACAGAGAAGAATGGGAGGTCTAAATCTCATTCAAATCAATATGTTTGATCTTGCTTCATCCAAGATCTAAGTGATAATCTATGTAATTTCTCAAACTCTCTAAATACTCCACTTGATGGTGGTGGGACTCATAACTTCCTTACATTTTAAAGTAATAGGTAAAGTCTCCCACCTAGATATGCTTTCATTGATGGATTTGGTGGAATGTTAGCTTATAAAAGATCTAAAATATGCTACATTTTCCCTCAATAATTCATGGTATATATGGTGCATGGGTTGAAAAATAGTGAGAATTTTACTAGCCTCTAGAAATTAAGGTCTCATACATAGACCTGTGGTGTTTTGTAATTCAAGAAATTTATTGTGGGCTTATTGCCATGTTGTCTGATTTCTCATGGTAAAGAGGAAAGCATGAAATTATGTTTCCCCTATAAATAATTTCACTATAAAACTATACTAATAACCCAACAACATGTTAAAAATATAGAATTCACAAAGTTCATCTTGTCTTTCTATGGTACTTCTGAGAAAGACATCCATAAACATGTGTTCATCCTTAATAATATGAGGAAAGCCAAGAGAAATCAATTGTATTTACTATTTTTAGAATTATTCATGAAGAAAAAGAACATATACAGAGGAAGGTTGCTTGCATGATAATAATTTTTTATAAATTTAACAAATATTTTTAATGGAAGTCTGGGCTTTCTACAGCTATTGCTATGACTCTGCTTAAATTTCAGCATTTTCTTCCAATTTCTGAATTTTATGTTGGACTTTGTTTCAAATTGAGATCATTTCATGGAGTGGAAGAAGGAATTAAGTAATATACCTTGTAGGTCCTTCAATATGGATTATTATTTCTTGAGTTTCCCACTATATTGCTTGTAAAGAGGCTTGTAACTCAACAGTCTAAGTGGTTAGCTCTTGTATTCTAGAAGTGTGTTGAATAATCAATGAATTTTTAATAGAAATAGACTATCGTATATTATTAATCTAAGTATCTTTATCAACAATAAAATTTTGTAAATTAATAATTTGGATATCTTTATTGGCAAGATAATTTTGTAAAGTAATCAATTCATGGGATTGTGAAAACATCTAATTGTGTATTCTAGTTTGCTCAGCATTCATTACTATAAGAATTATTTCTTGTTCCCTAACTTTGGAAAAAGATTCTTCATATCTTCTTTATAAATTAAAAATAGTATAATTCTTACTTTTCAATGTTGAGCAAAGAAAATCTAATTTTGCCTATTGTTATTGAATGGATTCTTCATGCTGGGATAGAGCCATGACATACTGCAACTCCTCATATTCATGAGCAGGCTAGGGAGAAGATGGAACTTATTCTATAAATGGATCTTTACCCATATCAACTATAGAGGATAAAGGTCTTTCTACTTCTTGATCTACAATTTTTATACAAGGGTTTCTTCTTTAGCTATAATTTCTTGTGCATGAGTTTCTTCTTCATCTACTTGTTCAGCATTTGTAAATTTTATGGGATAGCTTAAGCTTCCCAAAATTTTATATTTATGTACATCTCCTTCTTTTTCCTCTTGTATAATGCATTGATGACTTTGTCAGAGTTTGACTAAAATATTAGGGATTTTTAATGAAACCCTCATTCATATTTTAGATCTTTGATGTAACATCTTTGAAGCTAAGGGTGTTGAAGATGAGCCTTCTTCAATTTATGCTATTATGGGAGGAAGAAAAATATAATGTGGTGTTTTATTAACGTAAACTTGGGAGGATTTATGGAGAAAGGAGTTCCAAGCCTTTTCACCCTTAGGTTTTTGTATAAAATGATACTGACATATGAGGGTAACCAAACCATGGTGTTTGATAGACCCAGTTCCTCTTTTTAATTTTTGAGCAACATTAGTTATCGCATGATGCTCTTTTTCTCAAATGAATAAGAAGTCATATGGCATCTCCACTGACTACATTAAATTAACCATCACAGGTAAGATACTTCATAACCCAAAATACAACATTATGCCATGGTTGTGGAAGGCTATCTCACATGATTCCTATAACCATACCTTATCAGGATTTGGCCAATTTAAGATGGATCTCATTTCATTCAATAAACATTTGAATTAAGTCAAAAAAACTTAATTTATCCATGAAAACTACACCCTCTTCATGAATTTCATAGAGTTCACTAATCATAGAGGAATCCACCAAAATGTGCTCACCTCTAATAATATAATGGTCCTCATAAAAATTTTCAAATAATTCTTACACAATATTTTTCTAAAAACCCTAAAACATTTTTAGGAAATTCAACCATCCTACCAGCTCAAAAATATCTCTAACTGATTCATCTTGTAGTAACACGTCTGATGATTCTGGTTCACTTTTATTCTTCTTAACTCCCATCTTTGAATCTGTCACTATTTTTTCAAAAAAAAAATTATGCTATGAAAAATAGAGCTCAAAATCGCATAGGGTATAGAGGAAGTCAAGAAATTGGAGATATGATACAATAATGAGTAGCAAATCAAGATATATCATGAAATTATGGAAACAATTATGGTGATAACTTTAGAGCATGTGAGATTTAATCATAAAGTGTTTTTTCGATCGTTATCAATGATGTGATGTAAAGGGTCATAATTGGTAACACTTGAAGCAACATCCATAATGATTTTTGCATCATATCATATCTTTTTGAAAAGTTCCTTTTAAATTAACTATTGTCATTAAATTGTGCACCCTAGGATACTCTATCAGGCTCCTACAATTTGATGCAACATTGAATCATCTCTCAAGTTTTGGGTGAACTTGTAGGAGAGATGAATCTCTAGATTATGAGGGCTAGCTCCCTAATTTCTTATTTAAGTGCTTATCACCTAATATAATGCTTATTTATGGGAAAAGGATTAGAATTTTGCATGAAAAGGAAAATATACTAAAGATATGATACACCAAATTTTTTCTCTACTCACACTCTTTGACATGCACTTTGAACCAATAGAAGTCTAACATACACTCCATCTAATGACAGCCTTCCCTCTTGCATCAATGTTTCAACATGGGGTCTTGAAAGTGGCTTAGGCTAGGAAGACTTAAACAATAGGAATTCTAAGACACACTATTGAATGAGCTATTCACTACACCTACAACTCCATTTGACATTTCTTGTTGACCTGCAAAGAGAAGTCTTTGAACTCACAAGGTACTAAGAAAGTTGTAATGTGAAGTTAAGCTAAGATACACTTGCACAAGCCCACAACTATCATATACACTTATAGAATTATTGAATGAGGTAAATAAAACTATATTTATTGATTCAAGGAAAAAATTTGGCAGGGATTTGCCATACCCAAGTGGAGAGATGTGTACAATAGCAAGAAAGGCTCAATTTATAGAAGAAATGGGAAGAGATAAAGAAGGGGAGTCAAAGGGTCACTTGAACATGTGTTAACAATGTGAAGATTAGATAAAAATGCATGAGAGAGAGATATGAGGTGATACATGTCATGTTAAGAGTTAAAAATGTCATATCCAATCATCTAAGACCTATAAGGTGGTCAAGAAACTCCTTTTCCATGCATAAAAACCTACCCCTCATGATTGGTCTTCTAAAACTATCTTAACTCTACAACTAATCAAGTTTTATGATAAATATAAGTAGGAGGAGTTAATAATAAGTCCTCATATGAATTAGAGAGGCTCCTCTAACCATTACTATAATGTTGGCCATGCATAATCATCGATATAGTCCCAAAATGAGCTCTCTCCATACACCCTTCACATTTGGCACCTAAAAACTCTTCACCTTTGCAATATGACTCCATGGATATAATATTGATATAGTTTCCAAAAAATTTCATTCAGGTTCGAGGGTTAAATTATTTCATCTAGGTGCATTTTGAACCTCATCTCTCTAATCGGGTCCCAAAACAGGGGATATGAAGGGCTTTTAGTGCATTGGCCCTTTAAGGATTGTTCATAGATCTCTGACATTTTATTTCTAAACCAACACCCAAAAGTGATTGTTTAGGACCCCCTTCAACCTCTTATGATCCCTTGGAACCCCATGCAAAGCTTCCAAGTAGGTATGAGCATTTGAAGTGACCTTCTAAATTGCACCACTTCTCTTTGCATACCCTGTCATGGAATTGGGTCTAAGAATGATCAATTTTGGGTTTCTTCTTCATTCCAATATATCTAAAAAGTCAAATTATTCACCATGGGTATATCCTAGTATATTTCATCCACTTTTTATCACTCCAAATGGTTTTGAGCTCCCTTGTGCATTTTGTGAGGCCTATGAAAGTAACGGAGCTCTGCTGATGGAGTCCATAGTTTTGTTGTAGGAGTTTATATCTGGACTAATGGAGTCCATAGATTTTTTTATGGCTTGAAAATCTCTAAAATACCTCTTTAATCATGAATTATTCAAGTGGAAATCATGGATAAGGTCAAAAATGCACGACCCTCAATTTGGTATTAGACCCATTGCTTGCACAATTGGCTACACCTATAAACCTAGTAGCTCCAAACATATTGTATGGTTTCTAACCCTAAAAACAAGTTTTAATGATGGTACTAGGTCTAATTCAACTCACCAAATCTTCTTGGAAACATTCCTTCACTTTTGTTTCATGGTTTTGACCATATTTTCCAACCTTGCAAGGTTTGTGCAAAGGAAAAGTGACCCATGTCTGAGATAAAATAGGGGTCACTTCCATTTTTAATCTCAAAAAACAAATTATTTTATATGATATCCTAGTTCATGAAGATTACCTCTACCAATTTCGAGCTCTTTAATCTAAGGGATGACCCTCCAACTGATCTAAAACCTAAGATTGAGTTTTCTGAGAAATTGCATGCAAGGTTAGAGGGAGAAGGACTGTGTTTTTGTAATTTCTTGCCTCTCTAAGATATAAAACAATAATATGAGGGTTATTTAAGTTCTATACTCATTCAATTAATGTATTCCAACCTTTTCTTACTCTTTTTACCTATCCTTTTATCCACATCTTCAAATTTGCATACTTTAGCATAGCCTGTAGCATGGTCTAAAACACCCTATTTGCTTTCCTCTTAGATTATCATGGTCTAAAAAGAGTATATGAACATACTATAATTGGATTCAGTCTCTTTGGATTCATCATAGGTACCCTTTAAGTCACTCTAATCCATTTTACAATCTTTACAACTGTCAAGTCTATTAGTGGATTTGTTAGTTCAAGACTGTGTTTGCTTTCTTAACACCTACCTGTAGGTGAGTCTTGAGGTCTTGATTTAGGTGCTGATGAGAAAATTATTTGATTCACATATAATATGTCTCAATGGTCTTTAAATTTCTCTTTATTCACTTTGCAAATGAAAATAAATCTAAACATGACTATTTGAAACTCCTCATCCCACGTAACTACTAAAACTATTAATACATGTATGTAGATCTTTGAGATTTAGAAGCCTATAGGTGTGAATTGAAACCATGTAGTATTATACTTCACCTTTCATTGCATAATATTGACATCAATTTTTTTTTCAAACTTAATAAGGATATTAACAAAGTAGGTCTTCATTTGGACTTGTTCTTTGAGGTGACTAAGGTGACTTCCAGACCCTCACAAGCCTGTAGGAATCACTAAAAGTTTTTAGTGTTTTTGAGGGTCACCTTGGAGATCTTAAACACTTCCCTACCTTCTCATCCACTGTTGAAACTTTTCAAGCTTGTCCTTCTCTATGAGAGCAATAAAAACAAGTACTTAGGTGGTATCAACTTATTGTCCACCCATGCATCCTCAAGAGACCAAAAAAAAACACAGAGCTCTCTATTGTGTTCCTTTAGAGGCTCAGTCCCCAAAATCAAGTCTCTTACCCTTAGATTGATCATCTTCATATTTATGGATTTCCAATGTGTTCTAAGTACTACATCACCTCCAAAAATTCATGTGAACCCTTCATGACTTGGTGAGCTCATTGTTCATGTATATCAGACCCCTATTGGAGGTGAAAATTTGCTAAATGGTTGTGAATGCAAAATAGGTAGTTTGTAAGCATGTAAAAGCTTATAATATGATTTATTAGGAATTTTAACTATCCAAAACCAAAATAAGTGTGGTAATGTCTTGATAATCATGTAGAAACACCTACAACAAACAAATCTATCAAACTAAAACAAGAAAAACTAAGATAAGCTCAAACAATGATCCCCTCATGGTTATAAATCCATAAAAAAATGTATAGAGTGTTATCCATGGTTAATGAATAAGGATCCAACAATATTAAATTTAATATTATTGAAATGAAGTTTACTTAGAGTACAATCCACCCCCAGAAGCACTCCACCCAACTCCACCTGTATTGTCTGTACCAAGTGCTTGAAGTTGACCTTTCTTTACTTACCAAGGGAAAATGAAGGAGAATGAGTTTTAGATGGAATTTATTGCATTATAATTGAAAAAAAAAATTAAAAATGTATGGGGAGGTGAAAAGACTCTCCACCCACGTTTTTAGCTGAATATCAGATCATGGAGACCGTATAAGTGCCTAAAATGGCCTAAAAACAAGGAGAAAATCCCATTTTTTGATTATAAATGACTCCTAGCTGACATCTGACTGTCCCTGACATGATTTTGACCTCTTCCATGTTGAAACTCACCTTGGTGATAAATTTTCCCTCTTGGAAGTCCGTACAAGTCAATTAATAGGCTAGAAAGTGGCCAAAAGACCCCTTTTTGCACATGAGACATTCAAATGACCAATATATGACATGTAAACACATTGAAACATGTTAAATACTATATTAAGACAAATTGACACAAAATTAATTTTTGACCAAGTTTTACCAAGGCTTAAACAAGTTTGACTTTGGTTGACTAGGCCATTTCAAGGAAGGTGAGCTTAGACAAGGACTAAGACAAGGCCAAGTAAGGTAATAGACCAATAATGACACCGTATAGGACCTATAAAACTTTCTTCAAAAGTTTTAAATAGTAGGGGTTGACCTCATTTGACTAGAAGTCAAATTTGGTCAACATTAACATCACATCAAATCTTTTTGAAAAGGTTCTTTTTTAAAACAACTTCACATCAAATATTTGAATGCAGCGATGATATTGGCTTCATCACATCCAAGTGGCATCACCATAACTTATCCATTTAAAAATATTATGACTACCTAATGATCATACATGTATGACATGAAACAAAAAATGCCTAACCTTTTTGGAAAGAAATACAACTGTACCTTTGTTGTACATATCCATGCCTATATCTTAGAGTTGTCATGTGTCCTACAAGGATAAAAAAAATTGAGAAGATAGATTAGTTGACAATAATTCATATTTATTGCAAAACTTTCTTCTAAAAAATGTCATATCTAGTTTTCACCTTTCAGTAGTTTTTTTTTTTAATTTTAATTTTTATTTTTATTATATATATATATATATATATATATATATATATATATATATATATATATATATATATTTCACTTCTTTTTTTTTTTAATATTTTTTTTTTGAATTTATTTTTTGTTTTCATCATTATTCCTTTATTGGATGTTTGTAAAAATATCATTTGTCCTTAGTGGAAGAACCAAGTTCTTCCACAAGGTCAAATTGGTCTTGATTCCACTCAATAAACTCTTCCTTGTTCAGAGGTATTTTGTACACCTTAAGCCTATGACCATTGACCAAAAGTGTCCTTTAGTCACCATAAATTTGTTGAAGCTAGACATAGCCATTGCTAAAAATGGTTTTGATCAAGTATGGTCCCAACCATCTTGTCCTAAGCTTACACTTGAAATTTATAATCAAATAAAAGTGTCCAATCTCCTTAAAACTATCTTTCTATGATGTGAGTATCATTCCATTGCTTTCTCTAATTTTGGATCATACTGGTTTGAGTGAGTTCATCCATTCTCAGTTCATCTAACCCAGTTAGCTACATGATTTTTTATTTTTTTGATTCATTGAGATCAATTCTAATATCATTTATTGTCTTCAATATTTGTAATTCAAACTCTATTTGTAATAAAGGTTTCTTTCCATACACAAGTTCAGATGGAGAGAATATTATGGTTGTCTTCCATGTTATATTATATACCCAAATTGATTCAAGTACTCATTCTACTCAATATTTTCTGCTGCTATTCACTATCTTGGTTAGAGTGTTTTCTAGTTCTCATTTGGTGACCTCCACTTACCCATTAGCTTAGAGATGATATGGTGAAGATTTCCTATGATTGATCTAGTATAATTTTGTGAAAGACTTGGTAATGTTAGACAATAATTAGAGCCCTTGATCAGAACAATAGATCTAGGAGCTCCAAATCTTAGCATGATCTTATGATATAGGAAATCAACAACCATTTCTTTCCTAGTAAAAGTGATTGCCTACACTTCAGCCCACTTAGTAACATAATCAATACAAACTAATAGATATTATTTCCCTTGAGATGGTGGGTTGATTGGTCCAATAAAATCCAAACCCCATTTTTTAAATGGTTCTAATCCTATTTGAGGATGGAGAGGCATTTTAGAGGATAGAGTAGGCTTACCCATCCTTTGGTAAGGATCACACTTCCATATAAACCTTTTGATAGTCTTGTAAAGAGATGGCTAGTAATAACCTGCACCACATATTTTATGAATGGTCCTTTTTACTGAATAATGTCCTCCTCCTGGTTCACTATGGCATGTTCTTATGATGTCATATACTTCACCTTCTCTGACATGCCTATGAATTACATGGTCATGTTTAATTTTAAACAACATGCCTTTAAACCGTTTGAAATGAGAACTAGCTCTAATAAAACATTTTATTTTTTTAGAAGTAAAGAAATGGGAAAACTTACATGTTGCCAAGTAATTTTCTATTTCTGTAAACCATGGGGAATATGTAGATATAAAAAATAATTGTTCATCTACAAAAGAGTCCTCCACAGGTTCATTTTCACTTGTGGTGATCAATCTAGACAAAAAGTCAACAATAATATCATACTTCCTAGGTTTGTCTATGATGGTAATGTCAAATTCTTGCAATAATGACCATCTAATTATTCTCCCACCTACTATTGGTTTATTCATTAAGTATTTAATAGATGAATGATCTATATAGATAAATACTTGATAACCAATAATGTAATACCTAAACTTGTTTATAACATAATAATAAGATTTTTTTTGTGGTAGTGTAATTATTCTTTATGGGAGTAGGATTCTAGATGGTATAATAAATGGTATACATATTTTTGTCCTTCTTTCTTTATCCTATAACTAATCCTAATGCATTATTGGAAGCATCAATATATATATATATATATATATATATGAAAAGGATTTTCCCAATTAGGTCATTTCAAGACTGGAGCAGTTATGAGTTTATTCTTTAATGTTTCAAAAGCTTCTTGACACTTATCATTCCATACAAATTCATTGTCTTTTGTTAGCAAAGAAATCATAGGTGCATCTATCTTATTGAAATCTTCTATAATATCCTACATGATCGAGAAAAATTTTAACATCTATTTATTTTTGTAGAATGAGGAGGTTAGAAATTGACTCAATCTTATTGGGATATACTTTTATTCCTTGAGAAGAGATATAATGTCCTAAGACTATCCCTTCATCAGCCATTATGATGCACTTCTCATAACTCAAAGATACTTGGTTTTCTTCACATCTAGTAAGTACTTTATCTAGATTATTTAAAGCTTCATCAAATGTAGTACCATGGATAGTGAAATCATCTATGTAAACTTCCACACAATCATTTATAAGATTAGAAAAGATGGCTAACACTGCTCTCTGAAAGGTAATAGGTGCATTGCAAAATCTAAAAGGAAGGACTATATAAGCATATGTTCCCTAAGGGCAAGAAAATGTAGCTTTATCTTGATTTTTAGGTTTATTCTGATTTGATTGTATTCATTGAATCCATCTAAGAGATAAAAATATTGTTTTCCTACCAAATTATCCAAAACTTGATCAATAAAAGGCAAGGGAAAGTAGTCTCTCATAGTGGTTTTATTTATTTCTCTATAGTCTACATAAACTCTCCATTTTCCATTATTTTTTGACACAATGACTAGAGGTGAAACCCATTAACTATCAAATATAAGATAGATAAAATCAACTTCCAATATTTTTTCTATCTCCTTCTTAACAATTTATTTCAAGGCTGGGTTAATCTTCTGTTGTGGTTGTTTGACTAGTCTAACATCTTCAATGTAGATGTGATGTGTATAGACACTGAGATGTATTCCTTTTATATCACTGTAATCCCAAGAAAAATATTTTGTGTTATACCAATACATCAAACACTTTTCTTTCCTATTGGTCAATTAACTGGCTATAGATATTCAATAATTTACTGGGTTGGATTGCCATCTATTTAGTGCCTGGAATAATGGAATTTAACTATTTGTATTCACTCATAAAGGCATTAAATGGACATGTGTGTGGTAGTAACATATGAATTGTAGCTACATCCTTGTAAAAGGTTTCACTTGTGGAAAGCATATTGGTTAATGGATAATGAAAATTATGTAAAAATGAATTTTGCCCAATTTGAGCCCAGTTAACTATGGCCTGATAAATGTCTTATGGACCAGATAACATATTTGGTGAAATTATGGCATTGTTTTGATTCTCAATAATAGAGGTAGATTCTTCCCTTTATGATTTTTCATATTTGGAGCATAGCTATTAGTATTTGAAGCTAAGTTGCTAGTCTTTGGAGCTAAGCTACTAGTCTTTAGAGCTAAGCTATCAATCTTCAGAGTTAGGCTTTCAGAATTCAGAGCAAAACTATCAAACTTCAAAGTAAAACTATCAGCTTCAAAACTAGGATTTCTTGTTATATTCTATTATTTGTTTTTTAAACTCTTGGACATGTTCTTTGATGGTAACCATGGCTAAGGAAGACACACTAGTCTAGTTTTGTCCAAGATGATCCACCCATATTTGTTTAGAAAGACCCATTGAAGGTCTATCAGGAAGATAGAGAGATATATTTTTAGCGTGAATTCCATTATAAATGATCATGTTTCCATATCTATAGTGAATTTGTGCTACAACTGTAGCTATCTAAGGTCTACCAAGAATGATTGGATATCTTACCCTCTTGGGTTTAGGTTGAAAGATCATGAAATCCACAAGATATTCTCAAGATTCTATGATGACTGGTACATTCTCTATGGTTCCTTTAGGGTTAGTACTAGATTGATATTCCATTTACAAGATTGTAGTGGTAGGCTGAAGCCCTGTGAGAGATAAAGACTCTACTATGTTGATAGTCATTATGTTGATGGCAACACCTAGATCTCTAAGAACATTTGGAATGGACTTGTTCCCAATTATTATAGTATTCATAGGACTATTGGGATCTCCATATTTAGGAACAAGTATGTTTCTTTCTAGTAAATTTGCAATTTTAATAGTTACCTGAATTGTTTTATGATACTACTTCTTTCTTCTTCATGCTTTGATGCGCAATCTTTTAATGATTTTATTCAACTCAATAATATCCTTAATGGATCTTAATAGTGGAATTTCTATCTTCATCTCTTTTAATCCATGCATCAATTTAGAATCTTCCCTAGGTTTTTCTTCCTTAAGTCTCTCAAGAAATGGAACGATAGGGGAATCCTGAATTGTGGTTATTATGGTTGTGGCTTCTACCTTTTCTTCAGTTGGTTATTTGATTATTATGAACATAGGATTGTAATAGGGGAGATTAGTATGTTGTTAGTGAATGAAATCAAATCCAAACAAAGAATACACTAAGCTAACACCCTAAGCCTATCTCAAGGGGGGAGAATATTAACAAAACCAAATGAAAAACACAACTAGAATACAAAGACAAATAAATCCTTCACCTTCCTTGGATGCTCCAAATATCTTGTTGAAGTGGCTTACTCGGCTTGTGCTCAATGAGTCTTCATCAAAGGAGGATTGGCTATCTCCTCTTCTCCTTGACACCTTTGTGATGGCTTTAGATTTGGCTTGGTTCAACAATTTGGCATTATAACACTAACTATAATGGATTATGGAATTATAAGTATATTATAACTTTACATTATCCAAGCTTAAAAGTCATGTTTATGGATCTTCTATTTATAGATTTTTTAAATGGTTTAGGATCAACCATGACCGTCCCTCTCAAGATTGAGATGTGTGACCATGAATTAATCCAAATTATATAATTAAATTAATAAATATCCCCCTTAAATATTTGGGAAGAAGGGGCATTTAAGAGGCATAGGAGGCATTGATGAGGCATGGGAGGGTCTTAATGAGGTATTTTATGCATTTATGGCCTAGGGATATCTTTCCAAGAAATGATGTCATTTGATGATGCAGATATTCATTGTCAATTTCTAAAAAGAAATATTCAACAAGTTTTATGGAATATTTAATTAGACTCATGATTTTAATTAACTAGATTGTAAACATGATTAGTCACTTTGGTGCAAACCTTGGCTCTTTGTGCACAAATTAATAAAATTAGTCAAAATGTTGTATTATTGGCTCAAAATTTGACTAGATTGGAATTGGAAGTTGATGTTAGATGCATTGGAACCGTATTCCCATTTAGGATGTTTCCAACCCAAAATACCAAAGACATGTGTATTGTATAATAAATTTGATAGAAAAGAGCAATCCAAAGCACCCAAGTGTGAAAATGTCATTTTGACTCGAAATGATCTGATCAAAGTTAGTTGCTTCATAAATTGTATTTCTATATTTAGTGACTCTCTAGCCAAAATCAGCCCTTAAATATATCAATTTCAACTCATTTAATGCATTTTAGTGTTTTTAGGCCAAATTGTGTGTTTTGGTAAGAATTGGTCATAAGCCTAGTTGAAGGTTATCGATGGCTAGTTTCAAGTGTCTACAAATATAGGTGGATCTAGAGTGTTTTCATCATTAGGAATTTAAATTATGGTAATGGGTGAATGTCCTACTACCTTCTTTGATATGATTTGAACATTATTACATTCAATTAAACTACTTGCAATATTACTTTCTTAATCAGCTCCATAGACAGGTGTTTTTTTACCTATTATTAGGATTTGTCATAGTTAGGTAGGTAACTATGGTAGGTTAACCTATTGCTTAATTGGTGGTGGATGATATTGTGAATGAATTAAGGTCTGTTGTGTAATAAAAAATTTTGTGGTTGATATTGATTATTTGACCATTGAGGTGGTGACTGTTGTACCCAATATGGTTGTTGGTTTTGTTATTGTGCCCACGGGTGTGAAGTATTCTGAGGCATTCCCCACATCTATGGCATCCATTATTTAGCACCCCATGGTTTTATTTGTATTATACCCCACATTGGTGGTGTGACTTGTCCATCTCATGGTGCCATCCATGGATTGGGAGGAAATCTTGAGCCAAATTGACTTTGAGGTTGGGAGTACTGGTTTCCTTATCTTTGGATAAAGTTCACTTCCTCAACTATATGTACTACTTTTTTTACTTAGTTTATTATGGTAGGAATGTGTTTTAAATTATTGGTGTCATGGTTTAGGTCAAAAATACCACATGCCTCTATTTTGTCTAATGGGCAATCTTTTGCCACATGTTTGAGTCTACATCTAGGACAATAGATTGGCAACTATTCAGTGTTAGTAGCATTGGATTTTATTTTGAGGCCATCTAAGGTAGATTTAAATTATAATAGAATGTCTATCTTGAAATTATAAAATTATTTCATTAATTTTCTAACTTCAAGTGATTTTCTTAACCTTGATTTCCTTATGTTAGGTCTTGTCCTAGAGTAATCAGTACATAATGTTGAAATCTGATGAAAGGTTAACTTGTTAATGTCACCCTTTCTAATTAGGTTCAAAACATTACATGCATCATCATCCAAACTTTTAATAAATACTATCTTTATGACCTCTTTAGTGAGTTGGTAACCACTCCTTTTATGGCTAAATATAAATCTGTCAAAGTAATCTTCTAAGGTTTCATCTTCATTTTGTTTGATCTTTAAAAAGTCTTCCTTCCATTCTCTGACTCTACAATAATCTTGATATTTTTCAAGAAATGAAGTCTCCATTTCATCCCAAGTGGTGATATAATTACCCTTAAGGACCATGAACCATCTCATGACTACATCCTTGAGTGTAGATGAGAATAACTTCAACTTTTGATTGTATATGATATAGTCGTATGTTTGGAAAAAAATCTAAAATTCAAAGAGGAACTAATATGGATCTTCTAATGATTTACCTCTAAAAGTAGGTAAAATAGATGGTGAGATATTTTTCATGGAAGTTCTATCATCAGAACCTACGATGATTAGATAGGAAAATGTTTTTCCTATTGAGGTTGTATATCAGGATTTTCCATATGTGCATGTTCATCTGCCATATTTTAATCCCAACTTTGGTTATCAATCTAATCTAAATTCTCTTCTTATGTGATCAACCTCTAGTCTATCTTAAGAGGAGAATATTCATTGGTGAACATATCTTCTTCTTGTAGATCTTGTGGATCAAATTTGACTATTATATAAAGAGTATTTTTAGGATCAATTCTTCCTATAGGAAAAGATGTCCTGAATAGGATTCTTCTTGTAGGATCTATTTGTGACGATGAACCTTGTTCAAGAGAGGAATTAAAAAAAAAATTGTATATGGCTTTCAATTGCCTTTCTTTCAGTTCCTAATCTTTCCAATAAGAATTGGATCCTCTCTTCTTTTGGATTTATTTGGGATCCCTTAGAGATAAACCATCCTTGAGAATATCTTGGGTGATTCATAAATCTAAAGAGTCTTAGATTGTTTTTATGTTTTTGAGTTTTATGAATGTTTTTGAATTTCCTTGTATAACTCTAATGTAAGATCTCACTAACACTTATTGATGATTGTCCCCAACAATGGTGCCAAAAATGATAGGCTATCTTTATACCTCTAATTTAACCAATTAATTTATTAATGTCATTTTATACTAGGGATAATATCCAAGGCTATATGTAATGATAATATTAGATATTGGAGTTTATAATTTGTTGTTTGGGGGGTTGACTATATTGTGATGTCTAAATCCTAAGAACAGTAAATAAGACTCTAAATCTATTTTGCAGGAAAGTAAATCTAAAAGGTTTACTAGCTGAAGATGTCCTATGGCATTCACACCATCAATATCCAGAACTTAAACATCTGGCATAGGACATTAGGGTGTCCTCACTCAACTTGTTTGGCTAGGTAGGATAGTGTGATATTCTATAATGTGAGGATGTTATCTATTGTCATTTAAACTACTCCTAACAAATTCTAAATATGGAGATGAATTACCAAAATTTACTTTCTATGAAATTTAAAAACACACTCTTGCATAAATAAAAATCACTTGCATTAAATTGAAACAACCTTTGCATTTAATAGAAAGACACTTACATTAAACGGAAATTCACATGTTGCTTTGAAAAGGAAATTCACACTTTGCTTTGAAAATAAAATTAACACTTTTCTTTGAAAGGAAATTATACTTACATTGAAAAGGAAATTCACATTTTGCTTTGAAATTAAATCACTCTTATGTTTAAAATGAAATCACACTTTGCAGTGAATGAATTATACCTAGATTAAAGAAATACTTCTAAACTATAAAATAAAAATAACAATTTATCATGATCTTTAGAGAGAAGTGGGCCATTTTTCCTTAAAATAGGAACAACTTCACATAGTAATGAAAAGGAATGCTTAACTTTATTTCATTACCAAAAGAACACATATAGAATGTGAAATTACACTGGAATGTTTCTTCTAATTTTTTATCACAATTTATTGACTAACTCATTGATTAACTTAATTTTATAACTATCTGGAATGAGAATGAGATATGTTTTTAAAGTACATCTCAACATCTATTCACAAAATACAAAATCAGGTGATCTAAATGACCAAATTTGCTTATTTAAAATATAGAGGATCCAAGAATCAGATCCCATGCTTATAAGAAGGCATTAGAACTGACTCAACTAAAAATAGATAGAAAATAACTAACATATATTTGAAGAGATTATATTCAGTTTTACAAAATAGAAATAGAAATATATCCAAATTTTATACCATTATTATGACTAATAATGTTTAAAAATAAGATATCTAAATATGGAAAGTTTATTTATATACAATAGATATATTTAGAATTACTATCTTGATCTGAAAGATCCAGCTAGACATCTTTGGAACACACCTGGGCATCTTTGGAGCACCTTCAAAGCATCTTTGGAACACCTTTAGAGCGTATTCAAAGTGTCTTTGGAGCTTTAGATCTTCAAAGCTCAATGTATTCTTTATTGAATCATCAAAACTATTGCCAAAAAAGGTTGCTAAAACTATTTGATGTCTTCTCAAAATGATCCCCCTATAGGGATGTATTTATGTACATAAAACTATTCTCATTTCATCCAAGTTAGATACAATAACAAGATAAAAAATCAACAATATATCACATACAAACAATTGACAATTGCATTCATTTTCTAATTAGATAAGACCTTAACTATTAAATGCAATGTAGTATATAACCAAAAAGCAACACTTATGGACAATTTGTATTAGATATAATCAATTATATGGAATGTTCTTTAGAACCCCTACCTCTATCAGCATTTATCACATTTTTTCAAAATTTGTCATCCATAACATTCCATGATTCTAAAATATCACCATTATAGCCTGATGACTAGGATCTGCCATTATTTATCACTGTCCAAATTAATCAAACCCAAATAAAATGAGTAATGATTGATAATGGAGCAAGTATATATATTATCTCCTCACATGATTTTAAGCAACTACAGTTACCTAAAACTATTGTAACTCAATCTCCAACCATCTTATAGGCATTCAATGATATTATGGCCCCTATGTTAGGAACAATTATCCTTCCCATCCAAATAGTTATACATACTCTCCTCAAGTTATTTTATGTAATAGAGGGGAGTTACAATATAATATCATATTAAGACATCCGTAGATATGTGTTATGCATTATATCCCTCCACTTTGCATTGATGTCTTAAATTTGAACATGAGGGTAAGGTCCATAGTGTCCTTGTCGATCCACATCCATTCGAGACATGTAATTTAAATTATCAACCTAATGATGTCTTGATCCTTCTAAATAACTCAAGTCTATTATATTCAAGGGAAACATCTACCAGATCTACTATACCTTAATCCTATATCCCTGATGTGAACTTTTTTGACTGAACATTCTAATAACTTTTTTAAGGGAATATCATATATTATGATCCAGAACTCAAAAGTTTTGGTTGATGAATATTTCAATAGCACAGAAATAACACAATAACAATGGTTTCTCTAAGAAGAGATGTCATATTACTTAACAACTACAATACAAATATAGGCTTATCTCTGAAAAGAGATGTTTTGTTGAATCAAAAAAATTGCAAATACAAAACATATGCTTACCTCTGAGAAGAGATGTATGCTTTCCCTTTTCAGGTTATAATGCATTTATACATATTTTGAAAACATCAGGGGATTGCGTGGCTCAAGGAATTAATGGGCGATGATTTAAGACTGAGTGGCTCAAGAGAAATAACTATCGTCGACAAATTAACGTCCTTGAATTAAAACAATATAGTGCTCGAGGACATAATGGCTTGAGGAAATAACTGTCACCGATAATGTGACTTCCAAGAATGTAAACAATAAAAAATTTGAGGAATTAAATGTCACCTGAAAATTTGGCATCCAAGATTTAAAATAATACAAATCTACGCGCAGCCCTACCCGGTCTACCAGCCGCCCACTCCAGGGCCTTACAACAACTACTTCGACAGCCGTAGTCCATTATACTGCCACATTTTGGCACTCGTTATACCACCTGAATTGTCACCCAGATCATTCCTCCCTCCTTGAAAAGCAATGGTCCCCATTGCATCACTATTCCCCATTAGGTGTGGTAGTTGTGTCTTGATTTGATTCCGGATGCACACTTGGAAGGGATTGTGGTTTATGGAACTATGCAGGGCCTGATTGTTCACCATTTTTATTTGACCATCAGTCTGTGGATGGAAGGCTATGAACTTCTTTAGTGCAGTATCTATTTGCTTCTGTTGTTGTGTTGTCAGGGATGTAACATCGGCCCTTTTGGATTCCTGTGGCTTGACCACCATGAAAACAAATTTCTTGGCACTAAGCAGAGAGACAGATGTGGAAGGTGGTACTTCTAGTACCCTATAGCACCATGTTCCAAGAGTGAGAGTGATCCATCTAGTTCTTGATTCATATATACCATGTCAATCATACATGAATGGCTAACCAAAGAGTACATCACAAACATCTAGATTGACCACATCACATAAGACCTCATCTTGGAAAGGTTGTATTGCATATGAGAGAAGACATTGGTGGGTGACACGGAGGTTTCTCCCTAGACTCAACCATCCAATACTATATGGTTTTGGGTGAGGCTTCATGGATAGATTTAGGCTTTTCACAACATTAGTAGAGATTAAATTCTTTTGACTTCTGCTATCAAGAATGAAATGTAGAGGCTTACCTTTCACCCATAACTTAGAGTGAAACAACCTTTCCTTATCATCTAGCATCTCATCGTGTGTCTATGATGACGCTACAATGGCTTCAGGATCAGCATCTATAATTTATTCTTCAACTGCAGGGTCTGTATGAGGTAGAGCAGTAGATGTTGAGGATGGTGACTCAAAAAGTAGTGATTTGATAGCTCGATATTCTTCTTTGGAGTGAGTTCCAGATTTGTGATAACCACACCACTTCCCAGTCTTTCCTTCCTTTTGCTTCCAATTTTGGCCTTGTGTTTGACCTTCTTTATCACTTTTCCATTTTGAAGACTAATTCTTTATATCCATTCTTCCATGCTTCTGCTCAATCTCTACTATGAACTTGTATGCCTCACCGATGGTTTCCAAATTGAAGAGTTCCATTTCTCCCCATATGTACCATTGTAATCTACCACGATATTTGAGAACCTTGTGTTTCTCACTTTCTTGGATGCCCAGTCTCATAGATAGAGAATGAAAAATGTCAGTGTAATCTTGGACAAATTGTTCCTTACCTTGGCAAAATTGCTGCCACTATATGTACAGATCATCATACGCTCTGATGGGATAGTATTCTTATTTTACTGCTTCCATAAAATCATCCCAGGTAGGTTCCACCCCAAGCTAATGATATCAATACTAAACCTCTTTTTTTACACTTCCCACCAATTTTTCACGGGCAATGATTATTTCAAAAGAGCAAAAGTGATCTTTTCTCCATCGATGAACTTATTTACAGAGAAGTAGGAAGACAGTTGATCCAACCAATTTTCCACTGCATCAGCATTGATTTTGCCTTTAAATGTGGGAATATCAAAATTTACCTAAACCTTGAAGGGTGTTGGGGCATTGAAAGGAAGTTCCCTTGATGAGGAGCCAGGATGTGTAGCCGCAGAGCCAGAATTTCCCATCGGAAGTGTTTGAAGAATTTGAGCAAATTGTTGGAGCATCTATGCTTGTTTCTATTGGAGGGCTTCATTCACCATTTTCGTGAAAGGATCGGATGTCTCGATGTCATCCACCATTTGAAGTCATTTGGGGCACACAGGTGGAACGTTTGGAAGCTCTATCACTTCCCACCCAAGTTTCCTATATCTTAACCTTGTCCTCGAGATCATACACTCTCAAGACAAACCGCTCTGATACCACTAATCCAGAACTCAGAAGTTCTAGTTGACGAATATTTAAATAGCACATAAATAACACAATAACAATGGATTCTCTAAGAAGATATGTCATATTACTTAAAAACCGCAATACAAATATAGGCTTATCTCTAAAAAGAGATGTTTTGTTGAATCAAAAAAATTGCAGATACAAAACATACGCTTACCTCTGAGAAGAGATGTCTGCTTTCCCTTTTTGGGTTATAATGCATTTATACATATTTTTAAAACATCGGGGGATTGAGTGGCTTGAGGAATTAACAGGTGATGATTTAAGACTAAGTGGCTCAAGAGAAATAACTATCGTCAACAAATTAATGTCCTTGAATTAAAACAATACGGCGCTCGAGGACATAATGGCTTGAGGAAATAACTGTCATCGACAATGTGACTTCCAAGAATGTAAAAAATACAAAATTCAAGGAATTAACTGTCACCCAAAAATTTGGCATCCAAGATTTAAAACAATACAAAGCTACGCACAGCCCTACCTGGTCTACTAGCCACCCGATCTAGGGCCTTACAACAACTGCTTCGGCAGCCACGGTCCATTGTACTGCTGCATCTTGGCGCTCATTATACCACCTGAATTGTTGCCTGGATCATATTAACACTTAGCATTTTATCAATCCCCTAAGAATATGGGCATCCTGATTGATAGCGTACCTATCAACCCAATCTAGGAGATGTTATCCCATTCAGACCTTTTCATCTCCAAATACACTTAACCTATGGAGGAATTGATCAATCTCCTTTATATAGGGAAATCAAAATGCATACCCAACCATCCATATCTAACTTCTCCTTTCTTGACAAAATATGATTTGCAAAAACCTACTTACAATATTATGCTTGGAAAGGTTTTGGATTAGGGCCTTACAAATAAGGACCCCATCAGGTTACAATAAAAAACCCTTAGAAAACCACATGAGAAACATGGCCTTTGTTTCAATAAAACTCATGAAGTTGATGACAATCATGCTTTAGTATCCCATATCCCTATGGATGTGGATGATGAAATTATCTCATCCCCTCTCATTTCTCTTATGGTAACTAATGACACTATTTCTATCCTACCTAAAAAAAATTTTGGTTAGCACCATTCACCTGAAACCACTAACCTATCAAAATAGCGATAAAATCATATCCCTTCCTTTAATTTTCCCTAACCTAATATATCAATATTATCCCTCGATCTACATAATGGAGTGTGTGGATGATAACTCCTTTTTAACTTATTTAGGGGTAGGAAATTTGAATCTAAAAAATATCATACCATCTGAGTCTCTTAGTCTTTTAAATGAGGTCAAAACTAATATTAACATAGGGGCGCTTGAATCCCTATGAAATATCAAGGTGAGTCAGTCCTTAGATTCTCAAGAACACCAAGATTTTATAGCATTCCTTTCTAATCATAGCCAAGCTTTTGCTTGGTTTTATAGTGATATGCTTGGAATTGATCCTACCATAGTTGTCCATAGCTTTGTTGCCATTTTTGAAGCTAAACCAATGAAATAAAAGCTTCGTAAGATGTACTCTCATGTAGCATTCTTATCAAAGAAGAAATATAACACATATTATCTATTAACTTTATCCAACCCATCAATTACCCTTAATAGGTATCTAACATAGTACCTATCATAAAACCCATAGGGGGTTACACCTTTGTACTAACTTTCATGACCTTAACCTTGCTTGTCCAAAATATGATTTTCCCCTTCCTAATATCGACCAACTTATGGACATCACTATAGGACATGAGATGTTGTCACTCATAGATGGATTTTATGGTTACAATTAGATCTTTATCACCTTATAAGATTAACATAAAACCTCCTTTATTACTCCATGGGGTAATTTTTTATATAAATTCATGCCCTTTGGTTTAAAGAATGAAAGATCCACTTACCAACATGACATGACCTATATTTTCCATGATTTAATTCACAAAATTGTTGAATATTATGTGGATAATCTCCTTGGTAAATCTAGACATCATAAGGATGACTTGTCCATCTTTCATCAAATCTATGCTCATTTGATCTAATATCAAGTTTGTCTTAACCCTAAAAAGTGTGTTTTTAGCATTTTATCACGTAAGCTCTTAGGTTTTATTATTTACCTTTGAGGAATTGAGGTTGATCTTGCTAAGATTAAGGTCATTATCGATATGTTACCTCCCTCCAACCTCAAGTAGTTTCATAGTTTACAAGGGAAAATTTAGTTTATTCACCATTTTATTTTATAGTTATCAGATTGATATCAACCTTTCCATCACCTTCCTAAGAAAGACACCTAGTTTATGTGGGATTAGAATTTTCAAGTGGTGTTTGATACTATTAATAAGCATCTCTTATCTCCCATGTCCTTATTCCACCAAAAGAGGATAAGCCCTTTTATTTATATATGTCAGCTATGGATCTTGCATTAGGTGCCATGCTTACCCATTTAGATGATCAATACAGAAAGTATTAGTTGAGTATGAAACTTGTTACACACACATTGAAAGACTATGATTGGCCCTAGTATTTGTAGATTCCAAGATTTGCCACTATTTGCTTAATCACAAGACTTATGTGATTACCAATATTGATCCTTTTAAATTCATGCATTAGAAACCCTATCAAAATCAAGGGATGGTAAGATGGTCGATATTACCCACTAAGTTTGATATTACCCATTAAGTTTGATCTTGAGTTCCTTAATATAAAATCAATTAAGGCCCAGATCATTGTTAATCAATTGGCTGAAGCACCCCTTGCTGATAATCTCCCATCTAGCTATGAATTCCTTGATGAAGCAATAGCCTCCACATCCCAAGAAGATCTTGAATATCAAATAACATTATTCTTTGATGGATCTAAATGTGAACGTAGATGGGGAGCAGGGATTATTCTTATACCAATTGAAGGCATTCCTATCTCCCTATCTTTTAAAATTTATTTTTATTGTACTAATAATATGGTAGAATATGAATCCATAATTATAGGTATCCAAATAGATTTGGCTCTAGGAATTAAATTGATTCATATTTTTTGTGACTCTCAATTAGTAGTCAACCAAATAACTGACATATATCATTGAAATAATAGCATCTCCCAGAGGTGTAAGATGTTAGTAGATAAATTATTATCTACCCTTAACCATTATGTCATCCAAATCACTCCTTAGCCAGTAATTTTAATGATATCATGGCTTCTTTGGCCTCCTTTATACCATCCTCTTCCTAGGAGTCTAAATTATTTGTCCTTATTCACAAGGTCAATCAACCTTCTTACACCCAGAATGATCTTCCTTCTATCCATGCTATAGAGGAAAACTATGTGGATCAATGATACACATAGATATTTGATTATTTATCTAAAGGTATCATTCCTTTAGATCTATCCAAAAATGCCAAGCATATTTTTGAGCAGTGAAATTCTTGGTATGTAATACTAGGGGGTGTTATTTATAAGTGGGGATTTGATGGTATTCTCCTCCATTGTCTCTATAATTTTGAAGCAAGTCTCACAATTAAAAAAACTCATGATGGAATCTGTGGTGGCCATTTTAGTGGTTCAACTATCACTGAGAAGATTATGTGATTAGGATATTATTGGCCCATTTTGAATCGAGACTATTGTGAGTATGTTAAGAAATGCATGAAAATTTAACAACATGCTAACTTATTCCATATCCCTATTCATGTGTTACAAGTAGTCAAGAACTTTTAGACTTTCTCTCAATGGGGTTTAGACCTTATAGGTAAAATTAATCCTAAATCTTTCCAATGACATAGCTTTTTCATTAATGCTCTGAGTATTTCACTAGGTGGGTGGAAGTTATTCCCCTTATTTTAATTAGGGAAAATAAGATTATTGATTTCATTAATCATCACATCATATGTCATTTTGGTGTCTTATATAAAATAATTACAGATAATGGGAAATATTTTAAAACTAATCAAGTCCAAAATTTGTGTGATTCTTTTGACATTAAGCTGAGTTTCTCATCACCTTATTATCCACAAGCCAATGGAAAATTTGAAGCATCGAACAAAACCCTTGTCAATATGTTAACCAAAATAGTAAATGAGGTTGGAAAGGATTAGCATCTTCACATACCTTTTGCTTTATGGGATTATCAAACTAGTATTTGAACACCTACAAGGGATGCCCCTTTTTATTTGGTCTACAGGACTGAAGTAGTTCCCCCCCTCTAAGTTTAGATTATTTACCTTAAAATATATCTAAAGGATATCATTTCTGAAGAGGATTATCATGAGGATCGATTATCACAACTAGAAATTTTAGATAAGCATCGAGCTATAGCCCTTGATCACCTTCATGTATATTAAGATTGAACACAATGTGCATATAATCAACATTTAAAGGAATGATAATTTAATATCAGTGGCCTTGTCCTTAAATAAAATCAACATGTCAAAAATATGGAAAGAATTAAGTGGGGAAAGTTTAATCATAATTGGCTTGGACCCCATGTTATCACTCATAAATAAAGATTAGAGACATATCATTTGGCCTCCTTTCATGGAAAACTAGAATGTGAGCCCCTTAATTCTTTGCATTTGCATCTTTTCTACTATTAATAATCTTTTACAAACTCTAGTCAGCATAAATTATCCTAAAAATATTATCCCCTATCTTTAACATACCTCATAATGATCAAGAATTTTGTGGATTTATGGTAGTATACCATTTTTATCCTTAAATATGAACACCCCATATCTGTTCATAGTATATTCTAATGGATTGGCTCTATTTGAAATAGAGCAGAGTTATAAATCATTATCTCCAAATAATCCATCATCCTAAAATCTTATTTAGACACATGGCCCTATTTCCTAGATTATAAAATGCCTAAAGTCTAATCCATAACAAAAAGGTTTGGGATATCTATTGACCTCTAAATTTTGAATAAGTGTTCTAGTTTTGACACTCAGTGCAACAGGACTATTTTCCAGTTTATAACAAGTACCAGCATGGCATGGGAAGACCATGGCACGCTATAAGAAAGGTGTGAAACTTACCAGGTGTGGAAGGACAAAGGCGTAGGAGACCCATCATGAGAGGATCCAATCAATGAAGAATGAGTCATGAGGAATGTGAGACCAGAGGAATCAAAATGGAAGAAAAAGACTAGGGGAGCATGTGGGAAGTGGAGTGTGAGGGACATGGGAGTAGCTAGAGAAATTCAAGGACACTACAACCCCATTGATCAGAGGTTTACTAGCCCACGAGGAATGGAAAACTTGGTCATTAGTTTGCAACATATAACAAGTATCTAGGGGTATAGGGACCTGAGTCTTTAGGATTAACTCATTGTAAAATCCATGACTCTTAGCTTGTTGGGAGTCTATGTGCCGTATGTCGATGATAGTTATGATCTTGACACTTGGTCAAGGCAAAACAAGTATAAAATCCCCTGTTGTAATCATTTGCGAGGACATAGAGAGATCTGGAGGATAGTGATAACATTCTATCTGGCAATCTTAAAAATATTCAATAAAAAAATATTTGCCATATTATGTGATGTTACTCAAATATTCTAAGTATTGGGCATCTATTCCCTATTATTACCACTATTGAATAATAATGGTGATCTTAGTTATCACAGTAACTGAATCTGGAACTATTCAGATAATAATGGTATATTTATGCTATTGAAAAACTTGATTTGCATTATAAAGATACAAAAATATATATGTTGTGTTTCAAAGTCTTTAGGAATGTCTCTTGCTACACACTTTGGGTGAGCACATGAGACTCACCTCTCACATGATAGGACCAGTGTGCTAGCCTATTGGTTAGAACTACAACATCGTAGCTTAACTAGTTAAACAAACCTAACATTTTGGTTCCACTGTTGGGGCACAAAATAATTAGAGCATACTAATGGGAAATGTTTGAGTGAATTATGCTAGAGAATATTGAAGAATGGGTTACCAATGTTGAAAATGACTTTGCAGTTCCATATCTTAAACTAGGAACTTCTACAAGATAATGGGTAGAATGAAATCTTTATAGTTCTTTGTATGAGACATTCTTTTTCAAGGTCCCAATTATCTTACATTCTTTGATTTTAACTTATGCTCAAGGACCATCTAGAAATCTTGGATGACAGTAATTATGGACACTTGAATGGTAAGAGAGTTTAACATGACTTAAAATTTCATGGATGAAAGCCGTTAACTATTGGTGGGGAGGCATTCAGAATAGCTATATTTTGGAATACATAGTCACCACCTATTCTTGTCCTAAGGAAGCTAAGTTCCAATTCTTACAAGAATTGAGGGGATGATATCTGAGATCATTTGCCTTTGAGATAAAGAAGTTAATTATTGACCTTAGATTGGAAACTCTACTCATGGAAGGCTAAAATTTCTTATGCATGAGCCACACATTTGGAGGGGAGACTACTGATTGGTTCAAGATTGTGGGTTCAAATTGGTAGAAAGCTAGTGAGCACTATGAAAATTGAAGTATGATGAAGCTCGATAGAGGATCATGGGAGTTAGTGGCATGAGAAGGGATTCAAAAAACTTGAGGAGCATTGTGAAGAGCCATAGAGAGCTAGACACATGTGAGGAATCCATCACTTTCAGGCCACAACCTTTACCACTTTTATCCTACAAAGGAGAAATGAGATGGACTACCTGAGATGAACCAAGTACGAGTCAACCAAGATCCCCCACCATAGTGCATGCTCATGCCTTTGAGTTGGATAAAGTACATATCAATAATTGGGATACATATAGTACAGATTCAAAAACTAAATAGATAAGGGAAACTGAGACTAGGCCATTAGGCAATAATTTAGAATCTACATCCTTCTCTTTTCAAGAGAAGTTCATGGCATATCTTGGAATGCCTGGAGGATCTGGCCCTCAAGGCTAGAGTACAGGCCCAAACCTAGGAAGTCAACCCTCCACCATGCCTCTTCTCATGGGCACTACTACTAGAGGCACTAGAGGAGGATTTGGAGGAGGCAATGGAGGAAGAACACCCCCTCCAAGAATGAGAGCTAGATCTTCTCAGTAATCATTTGTTTAACCACCTATAGTTTATAATGAAATGACATTGCACCTACATGAGTATCGAGGGGTAAAAAATACAGCCGAGCATGTTCATAAGTGTGAACTAATTTGGAGGGTGCATGGCATCACATCCTGTAAGCGAAAGGCAAAATAGTTTACAACCACCCTTTTAGAGCGTGCACACAAATGGTATCACAAATTCAACCCTCAACAAGTAGTGATTGACTATGACTAGCTCAAAGCAACGTTCTTACAAGAATTTGATGTTCTTAAGTTTGAGCAATAGAGTATAGGAGTGTTGAAAGACATAAAATAGGGACTTACAGAGAGAATACCAAAATATGATGCATAGTTCAAGACCTTGCTTTCGAATTTGTCCTTTGAAATCAATCCTTCTCAACATGCATAATAGTTCATAGGAGGATTATTGTTACCTTTTTGATGGACCTTGTCACAAAGAACTTACACAAATGTGTGTGAAGTTCTAGAGGCTGCCCGCCATGCTGAGGCTATTGGAAAGTATGGATACTGGGATTAGTCCTTGTATGGAGGCACAAATAGCATCCATGGTATTTCAACTTGAAAAATTAATGGCAAATAATGCACATGAGTCCTGTAGTGGTATCTAGTATATCGACTGTGAAACTGAAGGACACATAAGAAATAATTGCCCACGTAAGAACATATGTGTGATACTCAAGCAAGATTATGAAATATGTAATTAGAAACATGATGTCCATTTGTGTCCCCTTCTGTAATGGGCCATGAACACCAAGGTGTCTATATATTGTAATATTTGTGATGCTTACACACATGACACTAACGATTGTCAGTTGATCAGTGACATTCATGAAGCTCAAGTACGCGGCACACGTCAAACTTTAGTTTCCAATAATCAAGACAATGATGGTTACTGAGGGTGAGGGCAAGGCAGTGGTCAGTTTCTACTAAGAACTTATTACAAATGTGGTTCACTAGACCACTATCAAAGAGATTTCCCATAATACCCAATCTGTGCATTTTGCAAGAAAGATCATCGACTAGAAGAATGCCTCGATCTATATGAAACCATCACTAAAGATCAAAATAAATAGGGTACCAACATGATTCACATAGACAAACCATAGTGGTGTGCATGACAAACTATTCCCATAGTACAATAAGTGAACATCAACACACGTAGTGGAGGTCAAACTCAATCCACAACCAACCTGATCAAGAAAATACATCAAGAAGAACCACAGGCAAGGAAGTATCCTAATGCACAATAGTAGAAAGATATTCTTTAGGATACAATGACACTTGTGTGAGAACACCAAGGCAAAATTCAATATCTCAAAGACAAGGATGTTATCCAATGCACTACAGTGCACAAAGAAGCTGAACCCCTTGTAGTGTGGGATAACTTTCAGGAACTATGCAAATGTATGCTCGATGAAGACATTGTTCCCTAGCTTAGCGTCTAGCTTAAAAGACAAGCCCACCTACCAAATAAAGTCCACCCTCACCTTAGTTGGTAAAATGAAGATTGCTATTTAAATCATACCTGATGTTAGGAATGTCCTAGTTCCTCTTCCCCAAAAGATGGAGAGATATTAGTAATTACAACAATCAATGGACGGGTAGTCTGGGATATTCTAGTAGACACTGGCGCAGAGGTGAATGTTTTTACTAAAGATGCTTGGCAAAAGATGTCTAGTCTAGTACTGCATCCCTCTCCTCATGTCTTGTTTATGGAAAATAAGACTTGAGTGCATCCTATCAGAGTCCTCAAAAATGCCACAGTTGACATACTCAAGGTTCCCTTCAAAGTAGATTTTGAGGTTTTAGAGTTGGTCGAAGTTGATGCCTATCCAGCCTTATTAGGAAGGCCCTAGTGCTATGAAAATCATGCAAATTTAAGCTTTAAAAATTGATACATTAGCTTTGAGAATCTTGATCAATGCATGATAATACCTCTAGAGCTAACACATGGACCTCCCTATAGTAAGCCCATAAATACTGATGAAGATAATAACAATTTGTACAATGTAACTGCTCAGAATAATGAACAACATGATCTAATGCTGGATGATATTCTTTAATGGATGGATAACCAATCTATCTTAGACACCACAAGTAATGGTTATAACTATTGGGCCCACAGTGATTATGATCTCACTAGAAGATTGTGCAGTACCGTAAACAAAGGTGATCCCACACCATTTTCTAAAGCATCATGAGTTTTTGCACCTCATGGGATTAGTAATAAGAGGGCCTTTGGAGGGACCACCACTGGAGAGACTTGATGAAGCTCCATGGTTCGAAGGACAAATAGAGGTATGTGATTCAGAGGTCAATTTAGAAAGGGTCCCAAATTAGACCAAAACCTATGCCATTATGTAATTCATGTTGAGACCTTTCCAACGGTATGTGGAACGTGGAAAATGGAGCTCATATGCTCCTTGTGTAGTGGGTCAAAGTTTCAATCAATTTGATCAAAGTAGGGCAAAGTTGGTCAAACTGCATAAAATGACCATTATGGAACAATTTGAAAATAGTTCCACTGTGAAGGGCTCATCGCAAGCTTTTCAGCACAATTTACGGTTCATGAAACGGAGTCCGTATGTGAAAGTTATGGTTAGTCAAAGTTATGGTCAAAATTGGTCAATATGATGATGAGGCAAAAACGTGGACCGGTAAGAATGTGACATGTGGCAGTCAGTTCGTACGGGAAAATAGTGGGTTTTCAATCATTTGTCTTCGAAAATCGAATGTATATCGATTCGATAAGCATATTTATACATTTTGACAGGGGACTGTATACTGACTTCGATAGACGTATTGGGCAAATAAAAAAAATTGTTTACTACTCAATGTCAACTCGAGCCCGAGTTGAGAAGGCGCAGAGTTGGGATGTTGATCTGAGTTGGGATGCCGAGGTGCGTTGGGTCGAATGGAGCCCAACACGATCCGGGTCAATATTTACCTCGGATGAGCCAAGACACGAATCGGGTTCCATGTTTTAACCCAAATGGGTCGAATGGACGATCTGGGTCCAAATTCATCTCTGATGGGTTCCAGATTTCCAACACGTTCCAGGTCAATTTTTAACCCAGATGAGCCCAACGGAACCAAATACCACCAACGGATACTGAGTCATGTGGAGCTCGAGATGGGGTTCATGTATGCTAAGCCACGTTGACTGCCAACTCACACGGCTAACGCCACATCAACATACCAATTTTTGGGTTGAGATATTTACCAACCACCAAAGTTTCCTAAGTCCAACATGCTACGTGGCAACCGTCGAAGATTCCCACATGGAAGGCAAGGCTTATTACAGCCTTGAAAAGTTGGCACCCAAAGACTATTTAAAGGACTTGATGGCATAAAAAATGGTCTTCCAAAGACTATTTAAAGGACTTAACAAACTCGAGCCCCACGAATGTGGGATAAACTGTTTTGTATTAAACCTACGCCTATGCCATAGGATTTGAAATTGTGTAAAAGAGATAAGGACCAACTACACCATCCAAAGCGCTTAAATGCTATATAAAGCGTGGGAAATTGTATTTCAATACATTGAATGGAGTCCTCAGTGAAGGCGTAAGGACCCACTTTTGCTCTTCCTTCGATTTGAGGCATTTTCAGCGCTCGGTGTAAACTGGAGATTTGTTTTAGTTTTTGACCCAGTTCCAACCATATATTGAATGTCTGGATATGAAGTTGTTTGTTGTTGATTTGATGCTCGGAAGTGAGATTATTGAGTAAAAGACACCCAGAGGTGTTTTTTTGAGAAGGTGGAGAATTTGTTCGTGGGTTTATCGAGATTCCTCGAAGGTTCGTAAAACATTAATTCATTATTGTTCTATAAGAGTTGTATTGTACTTGCAGACATTTTATAATGAATTGGTTCAACTAATTTGTGAACCCAAAGACGTAGGCATTGTCGAACTCCATAACCAACTCTTGTGTAGTGTGGTGTGCATTTCTTGCATTGCTTATCTTTAGTTGATTGTTTGCAAATTAATTTTCCGTATTTTTAATAAAATTGTCTACAAGGATCCAAGGTAAATTTTTTTTGCATGAAATTTAGTGTCAGTTTATGGATTAGTACATGATTTTGTCCAGTGTCTCAAAGAGTTATATGTTATAAAAAATAATAGGATGAATTCCTTAGATCACATTCTTGATGGTACTACTGACAGATGATGGTGTACCTATAAATAACATCTTCTATATTAGGATCATGCACGAGCTACTCTACATCATAGATTTCACCATGACAATAAGATCAGAGGCATGCTTAGCTATAATGGTGTGAAAGACCCTGAACCTCATATTGAAACCTATGAAACAATATGGTGAGTTGAAGAAACATTCTTACCGGAGTACCTCTAGGTCCATGCAGTCTATGGAACTTTGCACACGTGGGCACGAGCCTGGTACATTCATGAAGAAAGACACAGGGGCACTAGATTTTGGCAGTTATTAAAAGAGAACATGGTGTCGACACTCTCTTACTCTTCACCTAGGATGGACTTGCACCTCACCCTTCAAGCTATGTACAAAATAATCATTAGATATCCAAGTCCCGTTGAAGATCGACTGTGTTATATTCATCAAGAACCTTTGCAATTATTTACGGAGCCTCCTATAATCTTTGCACCATCAACAACCCCAAATGAAGAATGTCATAAAGAGAACCACCTTAGAAAGCAAAACTCATATTCCAAGTAGATGAAAGTGAAGGATCTTCCTCATATGACCCAATGACAAACCATCTAGACGTCCCTATGAGTATTGATTCATGAACTGTTTGGGACACTAGTTCTTCAACCAAACCCTATCATGAGCCCATCCAAACTGTTCAACTTAACATTGGCACAAAGTAAGACCCAAAAATGGCTACAATTGGAAATTATTGGACTGAGACAAAAATCTCTCAAATTTTTGAGTTGTTGAAAGAATACCACGATGTATTTCCAAGAAATTATAGAGAAATGAAGGGAGTTCACCCTTCCCTAGGAAAATGCATATAAATATGATAGATGATGCTCACCCAGTAAATAAATGTCCATATAGGATGAACCCTAACCTCCAAGCACGTGTAAAAGAGGAGATTGATAACATGCTTCATGTTGAAGTCATTACTCCCATTGATGTATCTGATTGGGTAAGTCCCATAGTAATGAGTATCAAAAAGGATGGGCATATACGAATCTATGTTGATTACCATATATTAAATTCATCCTATGTGACCTATTGTCCCCAAAAAATGTCACTCATTTTTGGGACAACCTATGAACTATTTTGGGCCCTACAAGACAAAATTTGTCTCTTCCCTTTTCAAAATTTGTCCTAAGCATTCAAATTCCTCATTTTTCAAGCTTCTCAAAATTCTACAGACTCTGCAGGCGGGATTCTACTGACTTCGTAGGAAGAAATCTACAGACTCAACATGCTTGAAATTAACAGGTTCAAAGGGTTCAATGGCTTTAATAGTTAAATTCCTTCGAAGGAGCAAGTTTCTATCACTTAGGCACTTCCTGGATTGGTTCAGTGGTTTAACAGGTTCAACAGTTCCAAGGTTCAACGCGTGGGTTTTTCATTTTGCACAGGTTTTGTCTAAGTCTCAAAGTCGAGCGAAAGCTGCCAAGTGTCATCTGCTAGGACACTTTACAGTTTATTTTCAAGAAGCAACAGAAGACACCACGTGTCCCTTGAAAAGCTTGTCGAAAGCCTCCAAGTGTCAAATTCTGCAGTTCCTTCCTTTTGTTTTGCTATATTGAGTAAGGACTATAGTGGGCCCTAGGTGAATGGCTAAAATTAAGCAGAACGCTCCAAGTGTCACCGTTCGTGTGATTGTTAAAAGTAAGTGGAACATGTCGCGTGTCCCATTGTAACTCAGCAGAGCATGCCAAGTGTTGGCATCCACATTTCAAGCTTCTCATAAGCTTCAAAGCTTCTTTCAATAAGCTTCTCACATAATCTCGTGGAAATCACCAAGTGGCAATAGTAGAAAGTTTGTAATTTATTTCTAAGAAGCTACGGAAGTAGCCATGTGTCCCGTTAAAACTCGACAGAATCTGCCACGTGTTTGCGTCTACATTTCAAGCTTCAAAGCTTCTTTTAATAAGTCTCTCTCAGAGTCCCACGGAGGGTGACAAATGGCAACTGTGAAAGGTTTCAATATGTTATTCTGAGAGCCACATAACGTGCCACGTGTCCTTTGCAAAGCTCTGCAAAAGTTGACAAGTGTCAACATCTGCAACTTCTTCCTTTTATGACATAAGGACTGCAGTGGGCCCCAGGTGAGTTGTTAGAAGTCAAGCAAAAGCTGCCAGGTGTCATCTACCGAGACACATTATGATTTGTTTCTCAAAGAAGTATAACTTGCCATGTGTCCCCTGTAAACTAAGTGGATTGTGCTAAGTGTCGACATCTGCATGAATCCAAGTGAGTCCTAATGTTTCTGTATTATTTTTAAAATCTTAGCGGAAGCCACCATGTGTCATCTTCTGCAAGACTCTCAAAGGGTGTCTAAAATTGTTATAAGTCAAGCAGATGATGCCACGTGTCCTCGCTTGTTTCACAGCGGAACATGTCGTGTGTCACTTGTTAAGATCAGCGGAAAGCGGCCAAAGCAAGCGGGAAAGACACAAAGGAATTACTAAAGAGGATGACAGGCCCACAAACATCAAATTTAGGATGACCAACTAGCCGTTAGCTTTCAAATGATGAAGGACCTGCAGACGTCAAATTTGTGGCAATAAAGTGTCTGTTGATCTTTGCAGGCTTAAACGTGGACCCAGATGCATTCAAAGGCCTGAAGGCCAAGGCTGAGAGGAAGAACCAAAGGAACCAAAAAGGGGAAAATACAGCTCGAGGGCTCAAATTGTAGCAAGAAAGGGGGAAGACCGAAAATATCTATGCAGTAGTTATTTTAGTAGGTGGAACAGTCCGCAAGGTGGATTCTTGAGCCCTTAAATATTGAAGACACAACCTGTTTGTCCCCCTGGGAGTAAAGATAAAATGGAAAAGGGTGTAGACACCAGATGATCCAGACCCAGGAGTAGACACTTGAGATGAATTGACACACCATAGTTAAGACAGCCGCTCTGATCCAGCATGGTTCCCTGACAGAACAGAAATGCATTCAAGGCATTGAATACACAGCATGGGCTGTTCTATGGAACAAAGTGCCAAGTCTTTCTTGGCTGCTATATATTGTAATCTCTTATATCATTCTAAGGGAGATATCTTTATTATCATAAGCGAAACTCTGCCTAAATTGAAAGGCATTACTAAGACTTTGAGCTCAGATTGTTCATCATATTTCTTTGTTTGAATCAAAAAGCAAGTTACTTTTAGAATTTGTGCTATTATAGCTTGTATCATTCTAGGAGATTGTTCTTATGTCTGTTTCCTGAGTGTATTCTTGTTTATTCAAATTAATAAGCAAAACTAGTGGAAGTGATAAGGAAGATGTCCTGAAGCCAGTTACTTTCAGACTTTGTGCTGTCATAGTTGTCTTCAGTGTGTGTTTGTTTTTTGTTCATGTGTAAAGGACCTTGGGATGACTTTGTGCCCTCATTATCCTTCGTATCTCACTCTTGGGAAGTCGAGTTGGAGACTTTGTGCTACATCTCATTCTGTTGGTTACTACGCCCTTGGTTACCAGTTACTTGTCACTACCTGAAAGAACTCTTATTGTTCCCTGTAAGATCACTTTTGAAAGAAGAGAAGTGCCTTTAGTGTCTTCACCAGGATTTTCTCCTCTGTTTG
Source organism: Torreya grandis (assembly GCA_037957365.1). Classification (NCBI taxonomy): domain Eukaryota; kingdom Viridiplantae; phylum Streptophyta; class Pinopsida; order Cupressales; family Taxaceae; genus Torreya; species Torreya grandis. Next base: position 750,879 of record JARHVA010004220.1, on the reverse strand, counting down.
TTAACATCATCTCTGAAAAGAGAGAGATGGATGGTTTATTCTACCCCTGAGTGTTATTTTCTACTTATATATATAGTATATAGCGCCTCATAGTTATAAGGGAACCTCCCCTTGATGAGAGGAGAGATTTGTCCCCTTTTGATGTGGTAAACCCACACATCTGGATGACCAATCTCCCTATGCTGTGGTTGAAGAGACCTATTTTGCTCATCAGTTAGCTAGTGACAAAATATTCACCCAACATGACCAATCCTTTTCCAACATCATTCATAGAGGAAATCCTAGAAGGTGTTACCAGTTGTGAGATATACTCCTTTATTGATGGCTTATCAAGGTATCACCAAGTCCATATAGCTGAGGATGACCACTCCAAGACCACTTTTTCTATGAAATGGGGCTCTTTTGCCTATACCATCATGTATTTTGAGTTGAAAATTTCCCCAACAGTGTTCTCACATATAGCAGTTGAGGCTTTCAAATATTGTATTCATAAGTTTTTTCAATTCTACCTAGATGATTGGACTGTGTATGGGTTAGTCAAGGACCATTGTGCCAATTTATGACTCATGCTTGAGCACTATCGAGTGTTGCAAATCTCTTTGAATTTGGAGAAATGTTTATTTGCAACACCTTTTGGTATACTTCTTGGCCATATCATCTGTAAATAAGGGCTCCTAGTAGACCCAACCAAAGTCTTCATTATTATTTGATTGTGAGTGCCTAAAACTTAGCATGAGGTACATACCTTCTTAGGACACACAGGCTATTATAGGAAGTTCATCCAGGGTTATGCCAAGATTTCCATGCCCCTAAAAGAGTTACTAAAGCATAGTGAACAATTTATCTGGACTAATTCCTACAAAATAGCTTTTGAAACATAAAGGAAAGACTAGTTACCACTCCTATCTTGTAATTTACAAATTAGACAAAACCCTTTCATTTCCATGTTGATGCATTTGGAACATCAGTCGATGCAATACTCATACAACTAAGAGAAGGAAACTTGGACCATCCAATCTATTTTGCCAATAAGAAGCTTACATCGATCGAGCACAAAGCCTTGTCTATGGTTTACGCTCTACAAAAATTTAGATTGTACCTTCTGGCCACTCCAATTATATTCTACACTGATCATGAGGCTTTGAATTATCTCATCAACAAACCAGTTCTCCATGGAATAATATGCCATTAAATCATTCTCTTCCAAGAATTCTAGTTCTTCATTGTAGTAAAGCTAGAGAAAGCCAACTATGGACTTGATTATTTGTCTCAAATTGAAAATGGAGAATCTCCATAAGAAGATGACCTTTCTGACGTACAATTTTTTTAAGTTTCTCAGGTACCTAAAGAGTTGGAGGATATTGCGGCATTCCTCAATACTAGCTGTGTACCTAACTCTATATTTACAAGAGAAAAATCAACTTGTAGTCTGTGTCGCACCTTATCAATTAATAGAAAGAGATCTATAAAAAATTGACCATGATGAGGTACTTCACTGATGTGTTATGCAACATGATCTTCCTAAGGTATTACGAGAAGTCCATGAAGGTATTGTTGGAGGACATTATGCTGGAGAAGCTACCGCATGCAAGGTGTTGCTTGTTGGACTCTAGTGGCTGACTTTATTTAAAGATACAAAGGCATATATAAGGCAATGTGATGTTTTCTAGCACGTGGGAAAACCTAATAAAAGAGATGTCATGTTATTGCACCTTATCCATTCGCAAGAACCATTTGAAAAGTGGGCTATTGACTTTGTAGGGCCCATTACTCCAGTAAGACAATGAACAAGCTCACAGTACATAATTGAGGGAATAGACTACCTGATGTGTTGGGTTGAATCAACACCAACAAAAGATTATACTACAAGTGCCATGTACTTCATCTAGGAAAATATTATAACATGATTTGGATGTCCTCTAAGCTTGACTAGTGATTATGGTACTCACTTCTTAAATGAGACAATCTGCATCTTGTTAACCGAGTTCATGATCACACATCATAAGATGACACCATACCACCCATAGGCTAATGGAATAGCTGAAGCCTTCAATAAGATCCTAGGTACCACTTTGATAAAAATATGCAATGTTGTCCAGACTGATTGGGATGATCGAGTATCTACAATACTTTCGGCTTACCAAACTACATACAAACACCTCAACAAAAGTACTCTGTTTAACTTAGTCTATAGAAAGGAAGCGATAATGATGGTGGAGTTCTTGGTTCCATCTCTTTAGATAGCATGGATAGGAAACCTTGATGATAAATCCTCTTTAAAATCTTAGCTCGATGAATTGATAAAACTGGATGAAGCTCGGTTCCTCACCCACTGGAGTCAAGATGTTGAGAAATGTAAACAAAAATCATGGCATGATCACCATCTGAAGCATAAAATCCTTTCTCCAGACATGAAAGTATTGTTACATGACTCTATGTTCATGCGCCACCCTGGGAAGCTTTGAGTCCATTGGGATGGTCCATTCATAATACATAACATCTGACCTATTAGAGCCTGTCAATTGAAGTGAATCGATGGGCAGTTCCTCCCATGAGATTACACTAGAAGTTGATTATGGCCATACTATGATTCTATTTGAACCCAAATTTTTTGTATTCAATAAGGCTTAAAGCCATTATATTAGGATTTACTGCTTTTAATAAAGAGTGTTAAAAGTATTGTTTCAAATTTCTTCTTTACTATAGTGTTTCAATTCATTGTTCTATGTTTTCATGGAGGACCATGAAACCCTTCTAGTGTGGGGTAAGTTAAAATTATCAGGCGCAAGAAGACAAGAAGACATGACATGAGGGTGTGCAAGTATTAAAAGGTGCAAGAGTCATCTATGGCATGAAAGATAAGGGTATGTGATTCACTCATTACACTTAAAAAAAAGTTCCCACCATTTGACAATTGTCTTCCACTATACTAAAAAAATGGGATATAGTTGTCATCCACTCCCGAGAAAGGCACGAGGAAAGGATGGGTCATTAATATAACAAGAATAGTTATGATGAGAAGCATGTGAGTGAGTGATGGGATGAATTAGTTAAGGCATTTAATGCTCACCATAAGAATCGAAGTGTGAAGTTTACTAAGAGATATGCATTAATGGCTAGAAGTGACAAGGGGGAGAGAAAATTAATGAAGGAAAGTTCTACCACATAGTCTATAAATAAGATTACCAAGGCCATTCTATACTTTACCATTGCTTGAAATATTTGAAGTGCTAAGTGTGAACAATGAACCAGAGAACCAGAGAAAGGAAATCAATTTCCTTGCAGAATAGAGTGATTGAGAATTAAATAAAGACATGAATAAGGTTTCCAACTGAAGGAGGAAGGTTTTTAAGTTTAAACTTATATTGAAGTGGGTTGAGCTCATTCTTTGTAAAAGTTGCAGGTTGCAGGTTCTACCATTGTTGAAGCGTGAAGCTTGTGAGCTGAAGCAAGACTTGAGAATATTCTAACTATACCATAGGAGAAAGAAGTAATCAGAGGTTGGGTTCTTATAAGGGAAAAAGTTTGAAAAGAAGAAAGACTAGAAGAGAAATGCACAAAAGGCCTGGGAGAGAGTGCAGAAGAAAGCAAGAGCATAGAAGCAAAGATGGTAAAGGGAAAGCAGACTCGGGCTTCTTCATCATAAGGCACTCTAGCATCCCCTCCTCTATCCTTGTTAATAAAATAAATGTAGTACCCTGAGACATTCTTTCATGTAGAGAACTGGGTATCCAAGGTGTTGTCTACAGTAGTATTTGACTACAAACACCATCAACTAGGTAATGAAGTATATTTGAAAAATGATAATCAGGTCCAAACCACCAACACAAAAAACCAAGTGGTCTATGACTTGACCATCAAGAACCAACTGGACAAAGTCAACCTCTTCCAACTCTTTAAACTACCATATTTTAGAAAGCCTACTGAGGTAGTTTAGTTTATCCTCTCATGCATTCATGAGGATTACATCTACTTTACGGGGTGCAACATGAAGATCAACATGAAGAGGGTAAGTAAATTCATAGGAATCCAGTACTCAGGGGTCAATGTGTTGGATGACTTGGTGGATATAGAGGAGATCTAGTAGACTGCCACCATGCTTATGTATCAAAAGCATGGGCATGTAATGCATATTAGAAACTTGCAAGATCTTACCCTAAGAGTCATAGTGTGGATCATTTCCACTAAGGTTGGAGGGACCTACTAGTGGAAGGTGGTGGATATGGCCCACCTTCACATAGTTAACCAAATAGCGTAGGGAATACAATATAACCAGGCACTGTACTTTGCCTAAAATATAGTTAAAGATGTAGAAAAGGCACATAAAACACCTAAGTATAGGTTCCAGTGGGTGGAAATATTATTATTATTGGTTTTTTATGAAATTGGGTTGTTTGACTACAACTTAGGATCTTTGAAGTGGGTGTACCCCCCCCCCCCCAACAAGTCCCCCATCGAGCGCTATAAATCTTTCACCTACCCCCAACACATCACTCCAACATATAAGTTGAAGATGAGGTACTTATTTAATGGAATTAATGTGGATTTTTTGAATGAATTGTGAATTATCAAGGATCTACCCCTAATAGAAGATCAAGTAGAATTTACTGTGAAGTAGCACTACTCCTTGGTGTGTATTCAGATGAATCCCTCGAGAGAGCTCTCAATGTGGCCTAAACTTCCATATGCCTTCTCTACGTGATACTTCATTGATTTAATCAACAAAATATATGATGCATAATTGATAAATATACAAGCATAATGGATCAATGTAGAGCACCACACCCTTTAGAAGATGTTCATCTATTTAGCCAAAAGGCCTACACAGAGAGGAGGGGAATGAACTTAACTAATATAAAGGTTAAGAATATCTTGGTTGGGGATCAAGTGCACAAACTATTTTACATGTTACACCTCCAATGAGACCCTATATATGGGGATCCTAAGGAGAGGCTCCCCTAAGTACCATAGCAAAAAAAGCAACAACCCAAGCCAAGTGCTAGCACAAGTAAGCGGTAGGTCCCCCACAAGTGGCAAATAATGATAGAGGTACAAACCTCCCAACTCAATCAACCTTTTAGACCACATCCTTCTCCACCTTGTGCTTTACCTTCTCCACCTTGATGTTCACCTTCATCACCTCCTCCCTCACCTTCTCTAGTTAGGCAACCTCCTCACACTATGCCACCTTCACCTGTTCACTCCTCTCCTCATTCCCCTTCGATCCCATCACATCCAAGTCCCCCACCTTCTGTACCTATGTGACCACCTTCACCTTATCCAAAACCTACCACTGGATTAGTGCCACAACCTCCAAGTCAAACATCCCAAAGGGACCCCTCACAAGATCAAATACATAATTTGGAATCTGATCTAGAGAAGACTCCATCCCCTGTGTGAGAGGTCCTAGTTGATGATCAAGTTGATACTAGAGAAATGGGAATGGATGGGATGGCTATCAAAAGACATCAAAAACTTGAGCGAGACCTAAGAAGAGGGAAGAAACCAACTAAAGGGGAACCAAAATAAAGAGTGTCATCCAATCTGCATGAATGATACTAGTTTGGTGTAGAAGAATATAGTCTCTATCTTTAAAAGCATTTCCACCCCAATGACGTGACTCAAGAAACAAGGAAGCAATTATCCTTCCTTTTGGAGATATATAATGAAGAGCCTTAGTTTGACATTTTATTAGATTGCAATTTTTATGGCCTAGATGCCCCAAGTCTACTCGACCTCATGAAATTTGATCTGTAGTGGCTCTCCCCAATAATGACAAGTGCCACATTTTTGAAACTTGCCATGGAAGTGACAAACCAAAATATTTTTTCAAAGTCAGCTGCATGCACGACTGAAAGGAAACATGGCAAAGTGGTGGAAATGTATAATAAAGTATATGTTAAAAAGCAGGCACTAGCCAAGGAAGTGACCTCCTTGAAGCAACAACTTCAATAGACCATCAAAGGTAAGGTAAGTGTTTTAAAACTTTGTAAAACAATTTTGAAAGAATAGCTAACATTAGAAGATGGTGTACCATTGGATGGGGATGCTATAGGGAAATTAGAGACATTGGTTGAGCTATTGCTAAAAAAGAATAAGGAGCATCCCACACCCAGAGATGAGTCCCAAGAACTACTGGAGTAGTTCACCACTATAGCAAATATCTACCATAGTACTTTGGAGAGAATTAGGGAGGTTATCCCAATTTTGGATGGCATTTTTACATGTATGGCACACCCTAATAAAGTAATAGAAGCTTGGCTCAATTATGAGGAGGTCCTGAGGTAGTAAGTAACTGATGCCACTTTATTAATAAAAAACCACGTCAAGTGTGCGAAGGCATTTAAGGACATGGAAATGATGGAAGACATTATTAATAACCATAGTCAAAAAATAAATGTAAGTTTTTCTATACTTTGAGGATAGGTTGATAAGGAGGTCTCTAACTTAAAAGACATCTAGAAGGAAGCTAGCACCACCCTAGATGAGTAGGTGAAGAAGACCAAGACTCTGAATCATCCTAAGGAGCTAAGAGAAGTAATGAAGGCCATTTAAAAAATAACTGCTAAAGTCCTCGATGCTTTGTCCCATTGGGATGGGCTGAGGAAGGAGCTTGGGTAGAAGGGGTTAGAATTTTAGGAAGATGCTAGTACAATTTAGTTTGAGATGAACTAAAATCTTAGTGTGGGGTGAATGTTGACCCCTAAATTTTGAATAAGTGTTCCAATTTTGGCACTCAATGCAAAGGGACTATTATCCATTTTGTAACAAGTAGGTTTCACTTTTAAGATACATTCTCAACCACAACATCTTTTGTGCCACTACCGTCCATATTGTGCAACATCTTTTGTGCCACTATCGTCCTTAAATTTATCTACTACTTTTATTTTTACTCCATCATCAAATGCATCCATAATAAAAAGTTATAAGTAAAACACTGTAGATTAGTTTTCCTTTGTAAAATTCAACTATTTGAATTCCAACGGTCACTAAAAAATGCAAATTTGACTATGGAAAATAGCGAAATCTGCCTAGGATAGCAACTTTTTACCATCATAAATTTTGATAGACATAATTTCAAGGCATTAAATTTTAAACACATGATCTAGGAAAACAATTGAATAGACCCATGTGACCACTTTATTTTGACACCTTCACACATTTTAATGATGATGTCATCAATCAACTTACTCAAAAAACTCTACCAAGATGACTAGGATAACCTAGATATTCACAAGACTATTCTAATGGATGATTTGTAATTACACAAGAAAACCATGAAATTTTTACACCCCATATGACCCCTTAATCATGGTCAACACATTATCAACATCCATTATTTTGCCTAATCAAGCAAACACTACAAGGTCCATGCATGATCACTAAGGCACACTTTGTCATTGAACTAATAATATAATTGACATCTCATGAAAAATATTGGACACCTTGGATATATAATTTACAACACCTTAAAAATCTCCCCCTTTGTCATTTATGTCCACATTTGTAAACACTAACACAAAGTTATGCACATACTTTCTCCCTCTACAGACACTTTCTCCCCCTTTTACATAATGACAAAGTGGGCTTACCTACTGATCCTGAAGACCTGTAAATGTTATCAAATCCAAAATCAAGAAGGTACCTCCTATAATCTATTATATAAACCCCGCTATCATTGTGCATACCATTTCTTACCATGACTACCTCAAACCTGTTCATTGACAACACTCTTCTTTGACCATGCACTATTATATGAACAAGAAACACATAAGAGTACTAAACACTATTTTAAAATAGCTTAAGAACATTTATAGGGACTCCCCCTAATTCATATGAGCTTGTGCACCCCTTGAGCACCTTCAGACCATCTCCGATCATGATGAAAATTCATAGTTATCTTCAAATTCTCTCTCACAAGCCACCCATAGAATGAAGAATGGACATTCAAGATCTTTATCAAACACACATGATGCATAAATTCAACTTATAAACATATTCAAGGACAACCAGACATTTTTATTTTGGAGAAAATGACCAAAAGTCCTTTTAAATCACCTAGCCTTGTCTAGAGTCCTTATAGCCCTAGTTGAACCTTATAGAGCCAATAACTTCCTGTGTAGAGACATTCATGTCTTGAAATTTCATATATGATGCAAAATCATATGCACCTTCATGCATGCCAATTTTAAACACCCAAATCTTCCTTTGCACTATAACTCCTTCACAAACTGACCTATCAATTAACCCTCCATTTGTATAAATGCTTAACCATAGAACAAAATATACACTTCTAGATGATTATAAATTATTTTTTGAGTATCCATTTTTCCATTTAAATTGATGAAGTATCCTTATACATCAAATCATTTAGGAAGGACACTAACCCACATGGGCTAAAACACTAGGCATCAATAAGAGACATGGTTAACTTACCATCTTTTGGTCAACACCAAATCATGAAACTTCTCTCACACCTTGAGGTCAAAAATACACACTACTAAACCAATTATTTATATTTTAATCCTTTGGGAACCCATATAATCATGAAATGGTTTTTGACCTGCTAGCCCTTAAGCAAAGACTGTCATACCAAGAGCCATAAAAATTATTCAACTTGCCCTTAAGAGACATTCAAAGACTAAAAACACCTAGAGCACACTTGTATGGGATGAAAAAACCTTTATATGCCACAAATTCACCTTGAACACTCACCAATCTTGATTTGACACCTGGAAAGCTCATGACTATGCCTATAGACCCTATGTATACACTAGTCATTATGCTAAAACACCATAAAAGGATCATGAGATCCTTATGACTTCTCCAAAACACCTTTTTCACATTAATACATCAAATCCAACTCACCTCAACCCTTGGTTAGCCTCATAGACCTCAAATACACCTATCTTGCATCATGAACTCTTATTAGGCAATGAACACTAAGCAAAATGATCAAACTAAACAAATGGTCATGAAAGGTTATTTTGACCAACTTAGCACATCTGAACCCATGGAATACACTTGGATAAGTCCTCTCCACACTCCAAATCAACCTTACCTTCATTCTCCATGATTTTACAAACTAAACCAAGCTTCAAAGATTGACAAAAACTTGCCTTTAAGACTAATGTCCCTGAACAAATTTATTGAAGATTTTCATCACAAACCTTTGGATAAAGATCATGAAATTGTTACTCTCACTTAATCAATGACTTTATATTGTTTTATAGAAAAGGAGATGACTCCCAATCTTTGTCTTAGATATTCGAGTGTTAATTTTGTTAATGGTTTAGTCATAATATCTATAAGTTGCTATTTTGTAGGCACATACTCCAACTTAACACTTTGATTACTCACTTATTCTCTCAAGAAATGATATCTAATATTAATGTGCTTAGTTTTTGAATGCATAACAAGATTATTTGAGATACTAAATACACTAGTATTATCATAATAAATAGAATAAGGTCCATTTTATCTTACCTTATAGTCTTTCAAGGTTTGCTTCATCCATATCACTTGAGTGAAATAGAAACAACAACTATATAATAATATTTTGCATTGCTTCTTTCTTCTTGCCTATCCAAGACACCAAACATTCACCCATGAAGAAAACACCACCATTGGTACTCCTCCTATCATCCACACATCTTACCCAATCTACATTAGTGTATGTTCTTAGAGTGAACTCTTTGATCCTAGGGTACCATAAATCATATTATATGGTGCTCTTGAGATACCTCAAGATCCTTTTAACTGATTTTAAGTGAGAATCTATAGGATTAGCTTGAAACATACCTATAAGGCCTACTACTTACATGATATCAAGCCTAGAAGCAATGGAGTATAAAAGACTTCTAATCATCGATCTATACAAGGTTTGATAAACCTTTGGTGAGTCATCTTGTTTACTTAACTTACATCCCATGATCATTAGAGTACTCATTGGCTTACAATCCATCATGTCAAAATTTCTTATCATATCCTTGATGTATTTTTCCTATGAAATTAATATCCCTGCATCAAGTTGGTTAATCTACAATCCTAAAATAAAATAAAGTTATCCCAACATTGACATTTGAAACTTAATCTTCATAGCATATGAAAACTCTCTACTCATGTTGTCATTCTCAGATCCAAAAACTATGTCATCAAAATAGACTACCACTAATAATTGATTACTACCCTCTATCTTAATGTACAAATTATTGCCAAATACCCCTCTTTTGAAGACTTAGCTCAATAGATACTTGTTTGACCTATCATACCAAACTCTAGGAGCTTGTTTAAGACCGTATAAATCCTTCTTTATTTTAAAAACATAGTCTTGATTACTTGTTATGGGAAAACCTTTAGGTAGCTCAATATAGACTTCTTCTTATAAATTGCCAATCAAAAATGTAGACTTCACATCCATTTGGTAAACTTTGAAACCTTTGAAGCTTGCACATGATAGGAAGACTCTAATTGATTCCATTCTTGCCACAAAAGCAAAGGTCTCATCAAAGTCTATTCCTTCAACTTGAGCATATCTTTTACACACTATTTTAGCCTTATTTCTTGTGACCTATCCTTTCTCATTCATCTTATTTCTACATACCCACTTAGTGCCTATCACATTTTTGTCTTTTAGACTAGGTACCAAATCCGCTGTTCTATTATTTACTATTTGATCAAGTTCCTCATCCATTGCACATGTCTAATTTTCATCTTTTTTATCTTCCAAGAATGTTTTGGGTTCAATCTTGGATAATAGAGTTGTATCTTTTTTATTCTAATTGATCAACATTCTCCTTCTAGTTTTCAAACTTGCAATCATATCTCTAATTACCTGGGAAGCTAGATGATCCTTGTATATTCTCATATATGGAGATTTAGTGTCTTGTCTTACATCTTCCTCTTCATCATCTGATTGAACATATATGCCTTCATCATTTGAGATAAGGTTCTCTGTAGTGCCATTTTTTTGCAAGTTAGGCCTCTTAATTTAACCTAATTCCTCAACTTTTACATTTGAAATTTCAACAATGTTGTGAAGTCTCTTATTAAAGCATTTGTAAGTAAAACTATTAGAGAAATAAACCAAAAAGATACCCTCATTAGATATTTAATCAAATTTTCAAATATTTTCATCTCTCTTGATAAAACACTTACTCCCAAACACTCTAAAATGTTTGACATTAGCTACACTATTATTCCATAGATCATATGGAGTTTTATCACCATTTACTCTAACTTGGCATCTATTTAAAATGTATACTGATGTATTAGTAGCCTCTTCCCAAAAACCATATGATAGTTTAGAATCTTGAAGCATGGTTCTACTCATCTCTTGGATAGTTATATTTTTCCTTTCAACTATCCCATTCTATTGGGGTGTCTTAGTAGCAATATATTGTCTTCTAATGCATTGATCTTCATAAAAAGTATCAAACTCATAAGACTAAAATTCACCTCCTCTGTCTAATGTCACACACTTTATTTTTTATCCCTTTTCATTTTCCAAAAGATATTTGAATTCTTTAAACCTTGTATTAGCTTTTGATTTTTCTTTGAGAAAATATATCCAAGTCATCCTAGTAAAATAATCAATTAATAACATGAAGTATCTTTTACCTTAAATACCTTGAGTTCTAATAGGTCCACATAGGTCAGTGTGGACTAACTCCAATGGTACTATTGTGGAATTCTCCTTAGATTTGTAGCTTCCCTTGGTTTGCTTCCCATGAAGGCATGCCTTGGAAAGAGTATGAGGAATCTTAGTGATTTTAGGCATATGCCTCACCAACCCTTTTGAACTGATCCTCACCAAATTGTCAAAATTTATATGTCCAAGTCTTTTATGCCAAAGCCAACTTTCCTCTATTTGATTCACGAAACACTCCTCCCTTTTGGATTCATGGAACACATACAAGTTGTTGTCTTCCTTGTAAATATTTGTAACTAATTTTCTAGACTTGGCACTTCTTAATTCTCATCCTTTATCATGAAAATTCAAAACATTTCCTTGTTTACACATTTGGATAACACTTATAAGATTGTGTTTCAAAAATTTTACATATAAAACATTTTCAATTTTAGTATGACCATTATCCAAACTTACAGAACCTTTGTCAACTATGTTAACAGAATTATTGTCAACAAATCTTATTGAACCTAAATTGTTTTTTTTTGAGAAAGATAAGCTTACTCTTATCTCTTGTCATATGACTTGAGCATCCACTGTCTATGTACCATTTTTTGTTTTCATCCCTTAAGTATGTAAGGCAATTTGAACAAACATTGACTTTTCCTTTTGTGTACTACCTAAATTCTGCTTCTTCTTTTCTTCAATATTTGATTTGTCTTCCTTGAAACATTTGATAGTGTCAATGACTTGTATGTCCTTTTTCCAATAGGTCCTCTTGTAATACTTGGATATATGTCCTTGTTGGTTTAATTTGTAAGATTGAACTTCATTTCTATTCTTTGAAGATAAAGTACAGTCCATATACCTGTGACCATATTGATTACAAGTGTAATAATATCCATTGAAGACATAACTATAGTTGTTTATGTTAGACATTACTTTTACTTGACCATCAATAACCCAAGAATCTTAATTTTTAAATTATTTGGTAGATATATGAATCTGATTGTCTTTAGATAAAAGCACATCTATATCTATCATAGTTTTACCTTCCAAATGATCCATTATTTGATTCAAGCCTTTATCCATCATGTCCTGCAAACTCTTGACTTTTGTTTCTAGTTTATCTATTTATGTCTTCACACCATAAATACTTGCATTAATCTCATAACATATTGATGAAGTTAGATCTGAATTTTTACTTCCTTTCTTGTTTTTCAATCTTTCATTTTCTTCCTCTAGACATTTGATTTCTGATAAATCACATACTAGTTCACCTTGAAGATACGTCACAGCCTCTTTATCATCCATTGTACCTTTGATCACCTTCAAGTGGTTAAAATTATAAAGAAAGTATGGCTTTGATACCAATTGTTAGAGATACAATCACTGGGGATGAATTAATAATGCAATCAAATCAACTTCAATTCTGATTCTTCAAAATCTTAACCATTCAACATAATCATTCATGAAGCATATAAACCATTCATTACAATGAACACAAAAAACAATGCAAGATCAAATCACGTAACACATGAATTATGTGGGAAACCCTCATGGGGGACAAAACCCACTCTCAATCCTATAAATAAATGGATGGCAGTCCTATAAGAGATCACAAACAAGAGACTTTGGTGAAGCACCCACCTCACAAGGAGCACCAACCCCTAAGCATGGACAAGCACCCACTTGCTCTTAGATTTTGAGCACCCACACAACACATATGATATCAATAGTTATATAACTCTAATTACCTTCTAATCTAATGGAGAAATAATGAATAATAACTCTCTTCAACCCTACACACTTTCTCAACCCTTCACACACAAGCAATGCATCCAAAACTACCTTTTGGATCACTCTACACCTCTTCGCTCATCTACAACCATTAAACCTACAAAAATACTATTACCACATCAAAGACATGACCAATAAATCACACACATATCCATTACACTGATGTGATATTTAATTCATCCACCAAGCTTACTCAAACTTCTCTTTTCTTCGCTTGTAATCTTTAGAAAACTTCATCTTTATTTTTGCTCTTTATAGAGTTTTCATGATCATCACCTACTTGGTCAACCACAAGGCATTCATTAACCCTTAAGGCTTCTATCACACTTTTAAAATTATCAAAACCACCTACATAGGTTGACCATAGCTTTGATATATCACCTTTAAGCAAAAACATCTTTCAATTAGGCATAACTAGCCCTTTTAGGTCCATGGATACCTATTCATCCTTTTAAAACTTCACTAAACAAAAATAGAAACATAATACCACTTCAAATCACATAGGTCCATGCCACATTACCCATAAGACACTATCAAGTGATTACATTCATCACTACTCACCTCTACATATACAAAACCTTTCAATCATTTGCCTTGTACATGAAAACACCATGAACAAATAAAAAGTCAACTTTCAAGCAATGGTTCATACTAAATATGGATTGGTCAAAACTTTAAAATACATATAGATGATCCAATCTCTAATAGATAAATCATCATGAAACATCCAAACACCATCAAGAAAAATACAAACACCCTTCTAAGTTCCTTAATAAATGAAGGTCAAACCCTTGGTCAATTTTGATCCATAATAAATGTAATTGTATGACCAATCAAACCTTCTAATTAATTTTATTGGATTTCCCTTGAATTTCTTTACCACTTTGATTTTTACTCCATCATCAAATTCATCCATCATCAAATGTTATAATCAAAACACTAAAGACTTGTTTTCCTTCGTAAAATTCAAATATTTGAATTCCAATGGTCACTAAAAAATGCAAATTTGACTATGGAAAATAGTGAAATCTTCCTGGGAGAAAAACTTTGCACCATCATAATTTTTGATATAAATCATGTCAAGGCATGAAATTTGAAACACATGCTCTAGCTACAAAACTGAATAGACCCATGTGACCACTTTCTTCTAACACCTTCACACATGTGAATGTTGATATCATCAATCTACTTACTCCGGAAACTCTACTAAGATGACTAGGATAACCTAGATCTTTACAGGATTATTCCAATGGATTATTTACACTTCCATAAGAACACTAAGAACTTCTTACAGCCCATATGACCCCTCAAACATGGGCAACACATTATCAACATCCATCATTTTTCCTAATCAAGCAAACACTATAAGGTCTATGCATGATCACTAAGGCACACTTTGTCATTGGTGTACTAGAATACTTGACACCTCATGAACACTCTTGGCCACCTTGGAGACATAATTGACAACACCTTAACAAAATCCACACAAATAAAAAAGAATGCAATGTTTGGAAGGCCTTACATATTCATAAAATAGGCATAAGAATACCGACTTATAAAATTGGAAAACCATATAAAACAACTATGATTCAACTTTATAAACAAGTAAACCAAAATACAATTGAAAGAATGTCATAATGATTTGAAACATGAGTTTCAAATAATCATTATCATTTGTTTCACTTTCTTTGGAATATACATTTTATTGTTAACACAGATAAATGCAACATTCACCTATCATATTCCACTTGCAAAATAAAAATAACACTTGTATTTAATCTAATTATAAAAAAATAATTGCAACACAAGTGTTGAACAATAATTTTTCTTTATGCCCCACTTTGTTTAGACTGTACATCTACATGTTGACATAGACAATAAATGAAATAAATGGAAGTAATATTCACCCATCTTATGCTCATTGAAAAAACAACACTTGTATTTAAGCCAATTGCAAAAAACACATGTATTTAAGGGCCCTAAAGCTCTATTGTTAAGACTTATGAGCACAATTAAAAACAAAAAAAACCAAAGATGTTCTTTTCACCACCCCCACCCCCACCCCCAAAAAAAAAAAAAAAAAAAAAAAAGGAAAAAACTCCTTTGTCTAAAAAAGGATACAGTATGTGGAAGGCTTCAGATATGCATAAAAAAGGTATAAGAGTGTTGAATTATAAAATAGACACCTATCAAAATGTACACATCCAGGATGAACTTTGAAACACTTAAAGTATATGAAAACATAAAAAAGACAAATTCCAAGAGTTTAACCCCACATAGGCCCATGCTAAAAACAAATACATATGAAAAAAAATCCAAAATTAAAAGATAGTGTTGATAACATAGCTAATTTATATCTAATATAAGTAGTGTTGATAACATAATTAGTTTGTTAAATAAATATAGAGATAAAAAAGGGCAAGAGTATGAAGACATTAAAAAGACAAGTTTTGAGAATTAAACCCCACAACGACCGATGAATAAAGCATACAGATGCAAGTAGAGTTTCAATATACAAACAAAACCAAAGATGCTCTTTTCAAAAAAAAAAATCTTCATTGTCCAAAAAATCCTACCTCTATATTCCAGAATTGACTTTCACAAAGAGTTTTTTGTTGGGAGCTTTAGAAAGCAAAAAAGGGTACAGTATGTGGAAGGCTTCAAACATGCATAAAACAGGTATAAGAGTGTTGAATTATAAAATAGATGTCTATTTAAATGGCCACATCCACAATGAACTTTGAAAGACTCAAAGCATACAAAGAAATAAAAAAGACAAATTCTTAGAGTTTAACCCCACATAAGCCCATGCCAAAAACAAATACATATGAACAGAAATCTAATATTAAAAGATAGTGTTGATAACATAGCTAGTTTATATCTAATAAAGGTAGGGTTAATAACATAATTAGTTTGTAAAATAAATATAGAGATAAAAAAAGGACAAGAGTATGAAGACATTAAAAAGACATATTTTGAGGGTTTAATCCCACAAGGGCCCATGACAAAAACATACACATGTGAATAAAGATTCAATATAAAGCAACAATGCTGATAATTACTTTAAATCTAATATAAATTTTCACATATCTTTTGAGTTGCCATTTTCTATTTTCTCATGGTCCCCTGAGAAATGTTGGGCTTTTGAGTGGAGGATTTTTAATGCAATAATGACATAGTTTTATTTCAAACTAGGACATTTTGATATGCATAGAAGTTTCTTCCTTGAATGCATGATATATGATCCAAAATTCCATATTTGAGTGTTGGTTGTTATACTATATCAAAATAGACCAAAGATAGGAAATTGAGGGGTTGTATAGAATACACCACAAGAAGTACTTTCACTTTATACTAAAAATCATTTAAATGGATAATGGATATTTGACAATTTACTTCTGATATGCCCTCAGAAAACCAACAACATAAATTTAAGAGGGAGAAAATAAGCGAACAAAAGAGAATAAAGGAAAAATACTTCCCAAACTAATGCATTACACTCTTCATTAGCATGGGTAAAACAAAATTACAGGGATGATGGTATGTGCTAGTAGGATAAGTCCAAGCAAAAAGTTAAATTATAAAGCATATTTGAATTTAGTTATATTATTATGTGTTTCCTCTCAAAAATACACACCATGATTTGGTGATGCAGTTGGTAATCTATAGCAAGAAGAAAAAAAGAGAGACACCTACACACTACAATAGAATGGAATTTCAAAATGCAAGAACCAAACCTTGATGGAGTGGTGTGATGTATGTTGAAAGAGAAAAATCTTAGATACTCAAGATCAGGCAGAAGCAGTTCATAATGCTACATTTATCTTGAATTAGAGTGCACAAAGGCTATTTATGGAATGCCTCCAAAGGAAGCATGGTCAGTTCATAATTCTCACATAAAAAAAATAAAATATTTTGAATTTACTATTTTGTTGACATTCTAGACAAAAAAAGACAAAATTTGGAATGCAAGAATATCAAATGCATTTTTCTTAGTTATAGCACCAAAATTCTAATGATTGCATTCTTTTTTTAAAAAATGATTTGAAGTACACTTAAGCCTTTACTAACTAAAATAAAATCAAAAACCCAATTGAGTGTACTCATGGGAAGGTAAATAACAGGGAACATTATGGTGGTGTAGGAAATACTAATCCCTCTTTGAATCCAAAAGAGACTAAAATTGACATGTCTAAGGCATTCGATAATTGCAGCTAGGCCTCAATAACAAAATTCTCTCAACTTTGATGTTTTAGATGTGAAGATGCATCACCACAAACACCTTCAATGTACCCTTCATGGTAATATAGGGGAGCAATTCAAATTCATAAGAGGAATCTGACAAGGAAATAGCCTTATCCAATACCTATTCATCATTATGGTAGAAACACTAAATAGACTTGTGGGTAACAAAAAAACCAAAGGCAGAATGCATAGACCACAACCATGTAAAGGGATAGTAGATGATCCAATTTTTAGTTTTTTTATGACACTTGGCTCCTCCAAAATTTAATAAAGTAATAAAATCAAAAAAATCAACAAGTTGTTCAATAAATATCAAATGGCTTTGGGACAATAGGTAAATTGAATAAAGTCAAGTGTATGTCTTCATCGCTATTCTTACTCAATGAAAGTGTGAAATCCTTAACAAGGGATATGCCATTGTAGTTAATTGAAGCTTATAATTTTTAGAACAACATTCACTCTAGAAATAATTAGGTGATGAAAAACCTAAACAAGGTCAGTATTTACAAAAGCACGGGACTGAAAAATCCAAGAGAGAGGAGCTACCAATGTAATTAATGGAATCTTGTAATTTTTAGAATAATGTTCACTCTAGAAATAATTAGGGGTCCTAAACCCTAGACAAAGTCAATATATACAAAAGTAGGGTGAATGACAAATCCAAGAGAAAGGGCTTACCACTGTAATTAATTGAAGCTTCAACTTTTAAAGAAAAAATCACTCTAGAAAAACTTGGGGGGGCTAAATCCTAGAAAAAGTTTGTATATACAAAAGTAGGGGGCTAAAAAATCTAAGAGAAGGGGACTGCTAGCATAATCAATTGAAGATTTTAATATTTGGAACAATGGTCACTCTAGAAATAATCATGGGCCCTAAACCCTAGACAAAGTTAGCATATACAAAATCACGAGGGCTGACAACTTCAAGAGAAGGGGATTGCCACTATGATGAATTGAGGTTTGTAATTTTTAGAACAACATTCACTCTCAAAATAATTTGGGGGCCTAAAACTTGGACAAGTCAATATATACAAAAGGAGGGGGATAATAAATCCAAGTAAAGGGGATAGATGGAGGATGTTGCTAGAAATTCCATAGAAAACATTCAACAAGTCCAAGCATCAAAAAGTAATGTGGATTAATTTGGACAAATGCTCTAGATTGATAGCAATAAAATTATCTACACACTTTGGTAAATCATTTTGACTGGTTTATTTGAATAATAATCCACATATAAGAGCTTATCAGAAACACCCTATGTATATTGACCTTTGGTTATAGTCATGAAATTTATCTAAAATGGATGCCCTATAACTACAATACATATTCTATGGCTTATTCTATATCTTGCAAAAAAATTGTCATTTAAAAGAAAACAAAGAATATACAGAGATTTAAAAATTACTAAAATAATATTTTATGGACACAAAACTAAAGAAATTACAAAATTTCCACTTGGCAGATCTCACAGGGTGTTTGTTTAAACTCACCAGACCCATATGTTGCACAATAAACCAGACCCATATATTACACACATTGATAAACCCCTTAAAAAACTACATTATATCTTATTTTAAACCCATCTTTAACATAAAACCTTATTCATTATGCACTATTTAGAGTGTACTCTTGAATCATATTGAGATTTCATTTTTTTCTCTTTTGCATACATTACCCCAAAATCTTCCTCTCAGTTTCTTTTAGGATGATGCCCTCTTATATTAGGGTTCAAGCCCTTGTCACAAGTGTTCAAACCATAGTTGTCTTCTCCATTAATATTTATTTTTTCCATCATATTAGCCACCAAGAGATACTCTTTGCCTTTGCTTCTCTTACCACTAGGGCCAGGATTCATAGCTTTTGAATTTGTATTACTATTGGGCCCTACTAAATTATTTACATCTTAAAGCCATGGCTTCCCATCCAAAAGCATTGAGCCCTATGAGATCTTCCCAGTGGGGTATCCATGTGTTGTAGGTATAATCACTTAGAGGGGGGTGAATCAGTGATGCAAGAAAATCAACTTCAATTACAATTCATCAAACTCTTAACCATTCAACACAAGCATTCATGAAACATGTAAACCATTCATTATAATGAACAAATAAAATAATGCAAGATTAAAGTACATAACACATTAATTATGTTGGAAATCCTCATGGGGGAGAAAACTAACTTAATCAAACTTTGCACTATTATCCTATAAATGTATTGCTTCAATTTATACTATCACCAATTGATCAAGGAGAACCCACTCCTCAATTTAGTCAAGCACCCACTAGACCTTTAGCTAGCACCAACTAGCAAGGAGGCTAAAACCCCCTAGACGATCAAACACCAACTCAATCACCTTCAAACTTATCTCCACTTCTGATCTGATGTCTAACACACTTGATGATGGACTTCTCTTTCTCTAACACTTTTAAACATGTCTCTCTACCTCATACAAGCCACTTAGGTTCCTTCTCTCAAGTAGTTCACCCTCTTCACAACTTGGTCATTCAACTTTGCTCTCCATGCATATAACTCCTTCTCAACACTATAACTAATTATAAAATATTCATATCACTTATTTGATATGTTTCACCACCTGTATCTGCTCTCTAAAACACCTATATCATTTTTATTGAGCTCATACCCACACAACTAGTTTAAAAAGGCCTTAATATCCTTGCTCTTATACAAGATTCTTCCTCTAACCCTTCTTGGTCAGCCAAAAGTCTTTCCTTAGCACCTAAGGCATCTATTACACTTTGAAAAATATCAACAACACATTTATAGGTTAACCATAGCATTGATATATCATCCTTAAGCAACAACACCTTTCAATTAGGCCTAAATAGCTCTTTTAGATCCATGGAGATCTATTCATCCCTTTAACACTTCACCAAGAAAAAATAGAAGCATAAGACCACTTCTAAGCAGATAGGTCCATGCCACATGACCCATAAGACACCCTTAAGTTATTACATTCGTCACTACATACCTATCCATATGCAAAACCATTCAATCATTTGCCTTGTACATGAAAATACCATGAATGAACAAATAATCAACTTTCAAACAATGGTTCATACCAAAGATGGATTGGTCAAACCTCCAAAATCCATATAGATGATCCTAAGGTAATATAAAACACTATATAATAGATAAATCATCATAAAACATCCAAACACCATCAATAAAAACATAAACATCCTCCTTGGGTCACTTGCAGAAGAAAGTCAAACCCTTAGTCAACTTTGAAGCTCTATAAATGCACCTGTATGACTAATCAAGGCTTGAAACCATTTTCTATGGATATATCTTGGAGTTATCTACCAATTTTATTTTTACTCCATTATCAAAAGCTATAATAAAAACACTATAGACTCGTTTTCCTTTGTAAAATTCAAATATTTGAATTCCAAGCGTCACTAAAAAATGCAAATTTGACTAAGTATAAAAACAGTGAAATCTGCTTGGGAGATCAACTTTATACTATCATAAATTTTTATATACATCATATAAATGATTTAAATTTGAAACACATTCTCTAGGGACAAAATTTAATAGACCTATGTGACTAATTTCTTTTGACACCTCCACACATTTGCATTTTGATGTCATTAATTTGCTTACTAAGGAAACTCTGCCAAGATGACTAGAATAACCTAGACTTTCACAAGACTATTCAAATGGATTATTTTCACTTCCAAAAGTACACCAATAAATTATTACACCCCATAGGGACTCTTTATCAACAACACATCATTAACAACATCCATAACAAGACTTAAACATGTAGGGTCTCAGGGAAACTATGTGAGCACTAAGGTACACTTTGTTATTGAGAACCATACATACATATCATCTCAAGGACACTCTTGGTCACCTTGGAGACATCATTGACAAAAATTCAACAATGTATCCCTTTTTTTATTGATGTCAACACTTGTAAACACCAACACAAAGATATGAACATACTCTTTTATCCCTCTACAAACACTTTCTCCCCCTTTGACACAATGATAAAGAAGGCCTACCTACTGATCCTAAGGACTTGTAAATATTTTCAAAGAAAACAAAAAGAAGGGACCTCTTCTAAGAGATTATATAAAATCCCCCTATCACTGTGCATACCATGACTACCTCAAACCTGATCATTGACAACACTCTTCTTTGACCATGCATTGCTCTATGAAGAAGAAACACATAAGAATATCAAAGACTGATATAAACACCTTAATAAAACCGATAAGGACTCCCCCTAAGTCACTTGAGATTATTCACCCCTTGATCACCTTCAGACCATCTCCAATCATGATGAAAATTCATAGTTGTCTTCAAATTCTCTCTCATAATCCATCCATAGAATGAAGAATGGACACTCAAGCTCTTTCTCAAACACATAAGATGCAAAAATAAAATTGAAAAACATATTCAGGGACAACCATACCTTTGTATTTTGAATAAAATGGCCAAAAAGTCAATTTGAATCACCTAGTTCTATCTAGAGGCATAATAGCCCTACCTGAACGATGCAGAGTCCATAACTTCCTACGTATGCACATTCATGACTTGAAACTCCATATATAGATTGAAATTATATTCCCCATCATACATGCCAATATTCATCATTCAAATCTTCCTCTATGCCATAGCTCCTTCATAAATTGACCTGTCAATTAGTCTTTCACTTATACAAATGCTCAACCATAGAATAAACTATACACTTTTAGATGACTGTAAAGTACTTTCTAAGCACCCATTTGGCCATTTCAGCTAATTAAGTAGATTTATACCACAACTCCTTTGGTAAGTTCACTAACTCACATGGGCTAAGATATTAGGGCATCAATAAGAAACATGGCCAATTTTCCATCTTTAGATCAATGCCATCTCATAAAACTTCTCTCACCCATAGAGGTCATAAAATAACACTATTTTACCAATTCTTGAGGTATTATTCCTTAGGGAACCCATAGACCATGAACTGGTTTTTGGCCTACAAACCCTCAAGAAAGAACTGTGATACCTGAGAGCCATCAAAAATATTCAAATGGATTTCAATACATTTTCATGACCTATCAACACTTGGAACACACCTTTACAATGTCCACACACCTTTCCAAATCATAAAATTACCTTGAAAACTTGTAAATATTTATTTGATACTTGGAAAGCTCATGACTATACTTGTAGACCATGTTTACGCATCATCACTAAGCTAAAATAACATAAATATATCATGGGAGCCTTCTGCCATCTCCAAAAAACCTTTTACACTTAGACACATCAAATCCAACTAGCATCAACCCTTGGTTAGTCTCATAGACCTCAAATGCACAAATTTTTCATGATAGGCTCATACTAGGTAGTGAACACTAAGCAAAATGGTAAAATTGAATAAATGGTCATGAATTGTTCTTTTGACTAACTTAAAACATCATAACTCATGTAATATACTTAGACAAGTTCTTTCCATACTCCAAAAGAATCTTACCTTCATTCTTCATGATTTGACCAACTAAACCAAGCTTCAAATATTGACAAAAACATGTCTTTAGGACCAATGTCCCTGACTAGGTCTCTTCAAGATTTTCATCACAAACCTCTGGAGCAAGCTCATGAAATTATTCTCCCTCATAATCAATGACTTTCTATTAGTTTATATAAACTTATACATCACCTAGAGCACACATATTTTCTTCTACATATGAAATATGTCTTTGAAGAAGCATAGGTAGAGACACCCACTTGTCAAAGAGAAACTATAAGTCCCAAAACTCAGGAGACTCCCATATTTGACTTGCAGTACTACCTCATCATCTAATTGAATCTGAATGGGTTCTTAACTTCATTATTTCCTTGAGACTTGGAATCTTTCTTGATTATTTTATTCAGTTGGGCAGATAAGACTTATTTTTTGACACTTGAACTTGTACCCTATTCTATTATGAGAAACAATCCATTTTGAACCTAATTTTCATTCACCTCCTTGGGTCTCCATTCATTATAGCTCCTTTTCTTCATGTTAGGATTGACATTTTTTGAAGTAGAATTTTGACCATTCCTCTAGAACCTTGCTAAGTGACCTCTCTCTTGATATTTGAAATAAATGAAGTTTATCTGATTGTACATACCTTGTGTATGGGTTACATGATGACTCCTTGAAGTTTCATTATCCCATTCATGCACCTGATCATTTGATTTCCTAGTGAAGTCATTGTAAGACCTTGTAATATACTAATCCCTTGACACTTATAGCACAAGATGTCATACTTTCCTTGTGGACCTGTTGACTGTCTTGAGTGATGATATTCTTCATGCTTGTCATTATCTTGCTCATAATTCCATGCAAATATCTTACTAGGAGATTTTATTTTGCAGTCAATGATCCTATGACCAAACTGATGATAATAATGATAGTGACCATTAAAGTAATTTGTGTACCTTATATCATTAGGTTGTTTGATCTAATTTTCCCTCTTATTGGCATGAAAGATGACTCCTTTGTTTGCTCCTTTATTCTCAATGAAACTAAGTCCAAACATGTCAGTTGAAGACTTTTGATTATTCATAGTATTATTCAACAAACCTATGCTTATCATAACATCTACCTTCACTTGATCATGATTGAAAACAAGACCAGTCCTATCTTTAGTCATTCTCTGATTATCAAGCATCTCACCAAGCTTCTTACTGCTTGTATCAAACTTTTGATATGTTTCAAACTTGTTCATAGCTTGATCTAGTTTCACCTACAAAGACTCCATCTTTGATTTATACTTGACACATTAGTCATCCTTATTTTTTACCTCTTTAGCAAGGGTATAAACCTAAGTTTCAAGATGTTGAGTGATCTCATCATGCTCTTTGAATTCATTGCTTATTCTTTCTTCAAAGAAGCTAATTTGCTCCTCATAGGTCTTGATCAAGGATGCTTTCTTTCCATTTTTCCTCGTAGAATATTTAACTCTTCCAATGTGTTTAGATATTTGTCTTCAAGAGTGAATTTCTCATCTTATTCCTCTAAGATATCTCCACCAAAGAGATCTCTACTTAAAGAACATTCACCATCATTGTCCTCAAGAGCCATGAATAGTGTCTCATTATTCTCATCATGAGATGCATCATCATTGTCTGATGTGTTTCCTTCTTCTTCAATAGCTTCATGATAGGGAGTCTTGTTGCCTTTGTATGACTTTTTCTTTCCATTTCTCCTATTGAAGAACTTTATGTACTTGATAGGACCCTCAAATTTATTGTGCTCATCCTCATGAGATTACTAATGAGCTTCCTTGTATTCAGACTTGTCTTTATTTGGGCATTTAGCTTCAAAATGACCAACTTTACCACATGAAAAACATTTAAAAGGAATATTCCCTTCATATTTACTTGATCCCACATTCAATTTTCTTGCAATCATGGCTTCAAGTTGATCTTCATTAAGATCAAAGTCTTTAAGACTTAACTTGATCTTCTTGCCTTTTGTCTCCTTGATCACCATGAAGGTTACTTCCTTCTTTGGTGGTTTGTCCTCATTGAATCTCATCTCATAGGTAGTAAGGATGCCATGCAATTCATCCATCTTCATCTTGGTGAGATCATGACTTTCTTCTATAGTAGATACTTTTGAATCAAACTTGAGGGTGAGAGACCTTAAAACATTATGTACTATGGTAGCCTCTTCAAGTTCCTCTCCAAGACCTCTGATCATGTTCACCACCTCATCAACTCTTACAAGATAGGATGCCACAATATCTTCTTCTTTCATTTTAAATCCCTCAAATTACCTTCGGTAATTCTGTAGTTTAGCCAACTTAACCTTTGAATCCCCTTCATAGATGGTCTGCAATTTGACTTAGATTTCCTTGGCAAAATTGCAATGGATCACCTTGGTGAACTCAACCTATGATAGGCCAAAAATTATAGAAATCATTGATTTAGAAATTTTCTCATTCAACTTCTTGTTAGCTGCACTAGTTGAACGAGTAGGGGGTATGTAATAACGATCCATAACAAATTACCAAATGTCAAACCCTAGAGACATGTTGTAGGTCTTCATCCTTACACTCCAAAAATCATAGTTGGATCTATTAAATATTGGTTCTTGCTTAGTAGATAAACCACCTTGCATTTGATGACTACCTATTATACCTTTGATCACCTTTAAGTGATTAGACTTGAAAAGAAGATGTGGCTTTGATACCAATTGTTAGAGGTACAATCACTAAGAGGGGGGGATGAATCAATGATGTAAGAAAATCAACTTCAATTCCAATTCATTAAACTCTTAACCATTAAATATAAGCATTCATGAAGCACCATTCATTACAATGAAAAAAGAAAACAATGAAAGATCAAAGCACATAACACATGAATTATGTGGGAAACCCTCATAGAGGAGAAAACCTAGTGAAAAAAACTTTGGAATACTATTATATAAAGTTATTGCTTCAATTTAGACCAGCACCAAATGATCAAGGAGCACCCACACCTAAATTTACTCAAGCACCCACTATACCTTTAGCTAGCACCAACTAGCAAGGAGGCTACAACCCCCTAGATGATCATGTACCAACTCAATCACTTTAAAATTGATCTCCACCTATGATATGATGTCTGACATACCTGATGATGGATTTCCCTTTTTTTAACACTTGAAAACCTACCTCTCTACCTCATACAAGCCAATTCGGCTCCTTCATTCAACTAGGTCACCCTCTTCACAACTTGGTCATTCAACCTAACTATCCATGCATAGAACTCCTTCTCAGCAATGTCACTAAATATAAAATATTCATATCATTTATTTGATATGTTCAACTACCTATCTATGCTCTTCAAAACACCTATATCATTCGCTTGATCTCACACCCACACAACTAGTTTAAAGAGGCCTTAATATCAAATTTCTTATAGAAGATTCTTCCTCTAACCCTTCTTGGTTGGCCAAAAGACTTTCCTTAACACCTAAGGCATCTATTACACTTAGAAAAATATCAACACCACCTTTATAGGTCAACCATAGCATTGATAGATCATCTTTAAGAAATAACACCTTTCAATTAGGCTTAAGTAGCCCTTTTAGGTCCTTGAAGACCTATTCAAACCTTTAACACTTCACTAAGCAAAAATAGAAGCATAAGATGCCATGTCCCCTTTTCAGTTGACATCTTCAGAGTTGATGGTTAGCCTATTATGCGACCCTCGTAGGCTGATATGATGAATAGAGGGTCATGATGGAGCTTGGCTTGGCTTCGAATAGCAAAATTGTTCCAGTTGGCTTTTGTTCGAGCTCTTTCGGACATGTATTAAGGGAGATATTAATATTTGATTGATTTAATTAAATATTAATTATTTGGTCTAATTTTAATTAAGAAACCCTAATTCTAATTTAAGAAACCCTAATTCTAATTTAAGAAACTCTAATTATGGCAAGCATACCTTTTTGAGGGTATAAGGGTTTCTCATGGGGGAGAGTTGGAAGGATTATGGATTATTGATTGAAGACAATTTTTGCTAAGGATTTTCTTGAGAAGACTGAGCCAAGGGTTCCAATATTCTATTTGCATTAAAGAACGTGCCCTCTTCAGTGTGTGCGATTCAAAGGCTGTGAGATATCAGCTGATCTATTGCCAAGTTGAGAGATAACTTCACACATAAGTTATCACAGGTATTTATAGGGATTTATTTTATTAGGTTTTTGATTCAGATATTGCATAGATAAGGATCTTCCGTATTAGAGCCATATATCTTGAGATTAGGTGTCTAGCATACAGGTTGTGCTATATTGTATTAGCGGCCGTATGAAGTTTGTACAAATCCATGTAAATCTATACGCATCAGCAAAAAGTGCAGAGACTGACATCGACAGGAAAAGACTGAAAGCGACTGACATCAGCCAACCCCTATATCGACATCGGCAGGTTAACAACACCAGGAAACTGACGGTGACAATATAACTGACGTCAGCGACTGTGTTTTTGACACAATAGGCCGAGACCTACTAGATCCAGGTTTTATTCCCAGTTTGTGGAAAACTCAAGTTTTAAGACAGTATTCTATATTATTTTATATACAGGACAGAGACTCAATATTGTAATCGTCTTGGAGAATAATAAGAGCATTGATTAGTCAATTGATAGATTATACTGTTGTTTATTTATTTGATTGAATTTATCTCACAAAATCGTATCTTTATTCATGCAAAATATCAAAAAGAAAAATATAGAGAAATAGTCAAAAAATATTCAATTTCAGAATTATAGGGAAACAGGGGATATTACAGTGGTATCAGAGCTTTTGTCCTGCCATCCTGTTGGGTAGTTTGGGTAGATTGGTCTGTACAGTGATACCACTAATACAGTGGTATTAGAGCTAAATTCTGCCATCCTATTGGGTAGATTGGACATTGAATCGGTGAGCTAATCATGATTACTTCAAGTAATCAGACATACTGGGACAAGGATATGGAGATGCTTAAACAAGGTTTGAACAAGTTGGTTAAACACCAAAGGAGAATGAATGAATTTCTTTCAGACCCTACAATAGAAGCCAAATTAGTACGATGTATGACATCCATTTTGAGAGGGTCCACATCACAACACAAAAAGACAGAGAAACAAGAGGTCTCTACAGGTGAAGTTAATCATTTACTTAGTGGAGTAGCCACTAGTGTTGTGACTACACATGATGGAGACATTTTACAACCGCAGGATATCATTACTGATTTGTTTGAGGATAGTAGCATGTCCCATGATTCTCATGAGATAATTTCAGCCGCAGCTTCTTATGAGTTAGATGAGGATGAGCTTGATGCTCGCATTCAAAGTGTGGAGGTGTACTCAGATGTTAGTACACTGAGAGTTGATGATCTCTCAGATATGGCAGAGTCTATAGAAGATTCCCAGGATCTGACTATTGTAGATGACACCCAAGAGGATGTCGTGGACAGTGTTGAGGACTTAGTCTCTTCAGCAGGATCCTTTGGTACGGAGGTTTATGTGGATGTTTCAGTCACTCTGTTTGATGATACAAGTTCAAAAGTTGGTTTGTTGAATTTGGATGGTAGTATTACATATGTTAGCTATTCTGAGGTTACTCCTTTGGATAGTGTGTCAGGGGTAGAGTATAGGAGTTCAGCCAACCAGCACAATCATGTGTCTAGTCAGTTGAGAGTTAGTGAGTGAGACATTGCTATCGCTTGCAAGCATTTTGATGCTGCTCGTCAGTTGTTAGCAGTTTATGGATGGGGTTCTCCTACTAGCGATGAGTGGGGAGGCAGTTATTTTTCCTTGACAGAGATCCACTCTTTATGGGAGGCTATTCAGAGTCTGAGACAGGATTATATGCAGTTGGTAGCTGATAGAGATTATCTTATGGAGTGGGGCAGTACAACATATGATGCATTATTGGTCAAGGAAGATAAGGTGAGTGAGCTTACTCAGCAGCTCGAGGTGACTTCTGAGATTCTTGAGAGTACATAGTTGGCTTATGAGGAGTCACAGTTTCATTTGGTGGAGGTGACCATGGAGTTAGAGCGACTTCAGTCTTTACCAGAGTATGTGCAGTCACAAGGTGTGTTATCTAGTGACCCGAGGATGTCCATAGTCGAGATCGTTGGAGATAGTGGGGATGAGCATATATCTATCCTTGATGCTAGTATTGGCTTACCTAGTTCATTTCCATTGAAGTTCAATTTAGTTGAGTTGGGTGCTATAGTTGAGCATGGTAGTCAGCGTGATATGGTGATGGTCTCTACTACTGATGGCACAAGGACTAGTGAGGTTGTATCAGGGATCAGTTGTGATGTTGGTGAGCCAGTAGTTGGTTTGGTTCCTATTTGTGATACTACTCCTTTAGAGGTGTCTTCAGAGGTAGTAGTTGGTTCGGGCTTGGTTAGTGATCAGTTGCAGTTAGTTTCTTCTAGATTACAGTTTGAGCTACTGATTGAGAGTGGCCCATTTTATTGACATTACACTATAAGTGCTTGTCATCAGTTATGGGATGTTTTGATGCCATGGGATGAGAGTTGTGATAGACATAGCATGGTGGAATGTGTATATGGTATTTGTGACTTTGGCAGTTTGAGTTGTCCACTCTACTTGAGTTTTGATATCTTGAGAGTTGGTGTCACATGGGTTTCTGACTATGGCAGTTATGTAGTTGGGGTCCAGCTGAGCAGTGGTTCTTGATTCACATATGGATTCCTCTTGGTTATATTTCAGAGGATATTGCAGGAGCTTGCGATGATTGTCAGCAGCATAGATCATGATTACATATGGGATCCAGGTAGATTAATTGGTTTATCATTCAGTGATTGCTTGAGGACAAGCAATTTTAGGAGGGGTGGATTGTCATGTCCCCTTTTCAGTTGACATCTTCAGAGTTGATGGTTAGCCTATTATGTGACCCTCGTAGGCTGATATGATGGATAGAGGGTCATGATGGAACTTGGCTTGGCTTTGAATAGCAAAATTGTTCCAGTTGGCTTTCGTTCGGGCTCTTTCGAACATGTATTAAGGGAGATATTAATATTTGATTGATTTAATTAAATATTAATTATTTGGTCTAAGTTTAATTAATAAACCCTAATTCTAATTTAAGAAACCCTAATTCTAATTTAAGAAACTCTAATTATGGCAAGCATACCTTTTTGAGGGTATAAGGGTTTCTCATGGGGGAGAGTTGGAAGGATTATGGATTATTGATTGAAGACAATTTTTGCTAAGGATTTTCTTGAGAAGACTGAGCCAAGGGTTCCAGTATTCTATTTTCATTGAAGAACATGCCCTCTTCAGTGTGTGCGATTCAGAGGCTGTGAGATATCAGCTGATCTATTGCCAAGTTGAGAGATAACTTCACACAAAAGTTATCACAGGTATTTACAAGGATTTATTTTATTAGGTTTTTGATTCAGATATTGCACAGATAAGGATCTTTTGTATTAGAGCCATATATCTTGAGATCAGGTGTCCAGCATACAGGTTGTGCTATATTGTATTGGTGGCCATACGAAGTCCGTACAGATCCGTGTAAATCCGTACGCATCAGCGGAAAGTGCAGAGATCGACATTGGTATGCAGAGACCAACAGCGGTCGACATCGGCTGACCCCTATACCGACGTCGATAGGTTAACTACACCAAGAAACTGACGGTGGCAGTATAATCGATGTCAGCGACTGTGTTTTTGACACAGCAGGCCGAGACCTACCAGATCCAGGTTTTATCCCCAGTTTGCGGAAAACTCGAGTTGTAAGACAGTATTCTATATTATTTTATATACAGGACAGAGACTCAATATTTTAATCGTCTTGGAGAATAATAAGAGCATTGATTAGTCAGTTGACAGATTATATTGTTGTTTATTTATTTGATTGAATTTATCTCACAAAATCGTATCTTTATTCATGCAAAATATCAAAAAGCAAAATACAGAGAAATAGTCAAAAAATATTCAGTTTCAAAATTCAAGGGAAACAGGGGATATTACATAAGACCACTTCTAAGCACATAGGTCCATGCCACATGACCCTTAAGACACCCTTAAGTGATTGTATTCACCACTACATACCTGTGCATATGCAAAACCATTTAATTATTTTCCTTGTACATGAAAATACCATGAATGAATAAACAATCATATTGAAGATAGATTGGTAAAACCTCCAAAATCCATACAAATGATCATTAGAGAGTCTACAACACTCTCCAATAGATAAATCATCATAAAACATCCAAACACCATCAAGAAAAATACAAACACCCTTCTCGGGTCACTTGCATAAGAAAGTAAAACTCGTATTTAAATTTGAAACTCCATAAATGCACCTGTACGACCAGTCAAGGCTTGAAACCATATTTGTTGGATAGCTCTTGGAGTTTTCAACCAATTCACTTTTCACTCCATCATAAAATTCATGCATCACCAAAAGTTATAAGCAAAACACTACAAACTAATTTTCCTTTGTAAAATTCCAATATTTGAATTCCAACGGTCACTATAAAATACAAATTTGACCAAGTATAAAGATAGTGAAATATGCCTGGAAGAGAAACTTTGCACTATCATAACTTTTGATAGACATCATTTTAAGGCTTGAAATTTGAAACACATGCTCTAGGCAAAAAACTGAATAGACCCATATGACCACTTTCTTCTGACACCTCCACACATGTGAATTTTGATGTTATCAATATGATTACTCAAGAAAATCTACCAAGATGAGTAGAATAACCTAGACTTTCACAAGACTATTCAAATGGATTCTTTTCACTTCCATAATTACACCAATCACTTCTTACACCCTTTAAAGCCTCTGTATCAAGAACACATCATCACCAACATCCATAACAACACCAAAACCTATAGGGTCTCATGCAAACTATGTGAGCACTAAGGTACACTTTGTCATTGAGAACCATGCATACATATCATCTGATGGACACTTTTAGCCACCTTGGAGACATCATTGACAACACTTCAACACCATGCTTAGCAAAATAGTTGATAACATTATTCCCAGTCATAGAGGAGATGAAATCACGACTCTTATTGATATATCAATAATTTGATTTAAAACTTACAGGGTCCAAACCAAAGCTCATGAGGGGTTTTTGTGTGGAGGATTTTTAATGAAATAATGATATAGCTTTATTTTAAACTAGGATATTATGACATGCATAGAAATTTCCTCCCTGAATGCATGATATATGATCCACAATTCCATAGTTGAGTGTTGGTTGTTATACTATAAAATTAGTTGCCTAAAAACCTAGTGTTACAGGTAGTAGTGCAAAATAGGATACCAAGAATATGATTTGTGGATTTTAGAGTCGTAGAAGCAAAAGGTCAAGAACTCCACGACGAACTCCAGAACGTGATTCAAATAGATTGGTTATATCCCATTACACAAAAAATGCAATGTTAGTAAGGTTTGCAGAGGTCTAAGATGAGCTTATTAGATAGAAAATTTAAAAAAAAAATAGCTATCCATAATTGATCATATGGAGTTGAGAAAACAAAGAGGGCCTAAAGCATATGGTGCCTCCACAATATGGAAACCCCAAATTCAAGCATTTAAATGAACACCGAAAGAAAATGTCCTATATATCTAAAATCTTGGTCTGCATCAATCATAAGCTTTGGCAACTAATGCAAAAGCTCTCAAATGCTAGTAAAAGCTTACACATACAGGGTTATCTTAAAATTTGAATCTAAAATCAAGACTTACCCAAACATATACGGTTGTTCAACATATTGGAGAAACCAAACTTAAAAAATTGAACAACGGAATATGCAAATTTGGGTGAAATTTTACCTTAAACCACCTCAAACTTCTTGAAATCCTAATGGCAATGAGTCTTCACAGCGCACACCCAACTTTAGCACACCATGGACATTTGCACTGTCTATCCTGATTTTTGTGGGTGTTCAACCTGGGCAAACAAGTTTATCTCCACATTGCCTTTAATTCTCTCACACTTCTCTGTACAAAGAAATTGAATGCCAGTGGATAAATTATTTAATTTGTGTATTGTTTCACAAATAAAAAATCCATGCATTCAATAGAAAATATTTGTACATGGAACGTTGGACTATGTGAACTAAATACATGACGTAACGCAAATAATAACTTCTAATTTTTTTTGGCCAATCAATACATAGAAAAATATAATATTAAATTTATTTGACTAAATAATATGAATCTTACCTTTGTCTAAGCTCCAATGTATACTTTGACGCACGAAAAATGAATCACTCCCATTAACTAAAATTGAAACCTAATAATAACTAATTAAAGGTAAATAAAGACAATAATCTCTCTCCAAGACTAATTATCATCAATATTATTATTTATTTAATTACAAAATGATTGAGGATATCTATTACCCTAAATTTTGTTCTCGAGGCCAACACTAATTTTATCAATAAAAATAAAAAACTTTAAAAAATAATTCTATTTCAGAAAAAAACTTAATACTTAACGTCACCTTTCGCGTCAAGCGATACCTTCATGGTTGGAGCTCCGTAAAAATATTTCATCCATTTCTGTCCTACACAAATCACCAGCAACGCAAAACAACAGCTTAAGTCTAGTATCCGCTTGAACAGCAAAGCCCATTTTTCACAGAAGTATGGACGATAACAGGTTTTCCAAAGCACATCAGGTGTACGGCAGCGTGGCCAAGGAATACGCCCATGCCAGGCCCCGCTATCCCCCTCAGCTTTTCTCCTTCCTTTCCTCCCTTACTCCACACCATGACCTCGCCTGGGACGTGGGAACAGGAAATGGTCAAGCCGCCGTTCAGGCAAGTTTACCATATAATTACAGTTATTCCATAATAGAAATCATATCTGATTTTGATTACTTTGAACAGGTTTCAGAATACTATAAGAGAGTTATCGCCACAGATACAAGCGAACAGCAGCTGCACTACGCAGAGCGACGCCCCAACATAACCTACGCCCTCACGCCGCCCTCAATGAGCGACCACCTCCTCCACTCCATTGTCGGCCCAGATTCGTCCGTCGATCTTGTGACCGTTGCCACGGCCGTCCACTGGTTCGATTTGGACAAATTTTACCCGCAAGTGAAGCGCGTATTGAAGAAGCCAGGCGGCGTGATTGCTGTCTGGGCGTACTTCAAACCCACCGTAGATCCCACCGTGGACGCCGTTTTTGAGCGATTTGTTCAGAGGCTTTTGCCGTTCGGTCATCCGTCGGCTAAATGGGTGCTTGACGAGTACGAAAGTCTGCCGTTTCCGTTTGCAGATGTTGAGACGATTAAAATGGAGATTTCAGAGGAGAGGACGTTTGATGAATATTTGGGGTTTTTTAGGACGACGTCTGGCTTGGTGGGGAGAGAGAGCGTGTTAGAGGAGTTTAGCGGAGAATTTGGAGCGGCATGGGGCGCTCCGCCCCATGTGACCAGGCCTGTAAAGTTTCCGGTCTTCTGTAAGGTTGGGAAGGTTTGAAACAAAACAACTATTGCGAGAAAATGTCTACGCCAAATGAAAAAATTATTCCGTGTTCAGCAAATTGATTATGATTTTCGATCTACGAGAACGGGCTGGATATTTAACATTTTTAAGGGTTAAAAAGTCAATGGATGAATGCATCAGCTGTTTGCTTTGAAACATTTTCATATTCTAATATTAATGTCATATAATTTGTCTTTTCTGTATTGGCTTATGGAACGGTTATATATGTTGTTGAAGTTGAGTCATCTCACTTGAGGAGTTATTGGGTTGCCTTGATGACTCTGTTGCAGCAGCAGATACTAAGGTTGGTCTCCCTGACGAAGAAACTGGTGAGCGGTGGAATTATGATGGATTTAGGAATGCCCCAAATCCTTTTACAACCATGGGTTTTATTTTGCCTTTGGTCCCCATTTTTTGATGCAAAGAATATGGCTATTTTTGCTTTGCCTATCTATCTTAAGTTGTATAATCTCCCTTATGTTTTTGGCAATGAAGATCATATCAAAGTGTTAACTAATATGGTGGGTTCCTTCATCAAAATGGATGATAGTCCTAAGGGAAATAGAACTACGAGTGTTTGTGTTATCATTGATTTGTCCAAACTTCCTTTTCACTCTATCAAACTGGAATGTTCTTTGGGCTATCGGATACAATTCCTCAACTCTTTTCGTTGCAATCCTCTTGGACGTCGTGTAGCTATCTATTCTTTTCAAGGCTTTTCTACCTGATGATGTGTTTCGAAGGAGAGTCAATCTGATACTGATTTTATTTGGTGTAACCACGGTGTGTTCTTTTCCTAGCATAATGGTCCTACCCTTGCTCTTCCCCTATTCCTCCAAGTACTTATCTTGAGAAGAGGGTTGTGGCGGAGAGATTTGGGCTTGAAGGGGAGTCGGAGTCCCTTCAATCAAATTCTGGTGGTCTTAAAGATAAAATGTTGGATTGAGTTTCTCTAGTGGATCAATTGGCTTCTCTATGCTTCCATAACCCACCCCCTTCTAGCTTTGAAGGTGGGAAACCTAAGGTTGATCTAGGTGTCTAGGCTAAATGTAGAGGTCATAGATCTAAGGATGAAAGATTGAGTTTGGATAAAGATGAACTAATTAGATATGGTACACAGAGGATGATGGAGAAACTCCTCTCCAAGAGAACACTGATCCTACCTACAAATGGTTCCTTCCGGGGCTAGTTATAAATTTTTTATTGGTTTGCGAAATTATTTTTTCTCTGTGTATTTATGTTCTCACTAATGGTTGTGATGGAAAACTGTATGCTACGACATTATTGTACATTTACAACCTTTTTTCAAGTTGTTTGCTAATTATGCCTCTCTAGAAGATGTTCTTGTTGCTTTACTTTCTTTTCTATGTTATTGAGGTGTGAGCTCTCTTTTTTCCTCTTACCCTTCGTTATGGCAATTGTGTTAGTGTTGTTCAACTTGAGACTAGGCCCCTCATTGTGTCCCAAGTCTGGTTTGTAGCCCCAGTTTCTATAAAAGTTATTTCTTCTGATTCATAGCTATGGTCATAAGCATTTACATTATCAAAAAAAAAAAACTTTTGATTAAATCATGTACTATTAGACAAATAAAATGGCATTGTTTTTTGTGCATTAAAAAAAAGCTTTCTCAATATTTAATATGCTTTTTTTAACAAAATTTTGAAAAATTACTATTTATTTGACTTGTGATTGGTCCAAAACATTTGTGATCTTATTCCATGCTTCATGTTTTTCAAGGAGAAAGGTTCGCTTTAGTTGTGTGGGTTGTTTGTAATGATAGACAGGCTTACGACTAGATTAGGTAACATTAAAGTCATGTTGGGAAGGCAAACCAAACTATTAAAAAGGAGGACAAGTTTCGTTGTTGGATTTATTCTATACTAGTGAATATGCAGTGTGCAAATACAAATCATTTTGAGATCATGTCCATATTTACTAGATCTCTAAAGCAAAGGAAAAGTAATATAACCATGTTTATAAGCTAGATTATATTTATGTAGATTAAATACAAAATTTGTGGAGATGGAAAGGCAATAAAGCTTCTAAGGTAAATTTTTGGAGAGGGATTAGGCTACATGGAATGATTGAATTTGTTGTTAAGGATCATCCTTACCCTTATAGAGTGGTATCATGGGATCTACAAAGCCTACTAGCAATGGGTAAGAGGCTATTTTAGGTGGCAAATTATTATGAAGTACATTATAATAATCCATTCAATGAGAAGGCCTTGCTCTAATTGCAACACCTCATGTAAGGATACGAGAGTTTACTCAAGAGAGGATGCATTAGGTGAAGTTGGAAGTGGACCTTGTGTAGTAATCAGGGGAGGTTTATATGATACCCTTGTAGAAATAGGCATGTTAATTTTTTTGTAAACCAAGTGGTGCACCCATAACAATGGATGTTGCCATTTGTGTGACAATAGTGTTGGTATAGGACTAGTAACAATAGTGGTAATTAAAGCAGAATTAGCAATTTTGAAAGTGTTGATGATAGACCTAGATTTTATATGATAAAATAATTTTTTACACTTGGAAAATATCACTCATGGCTCAACCCTTCAGTTTATGAGTGTCCCACAGTCAAAAGGATTACATTCACCATATCATTGTGCCTAAATGTTTATCTTATAATCCAACTCCGATGTTCTAATTATCCAAGTTTTTTATAGCCCACAATATGCTTAAATATTGATATATATCTAACACTGTCAGTTTTAGATCTTCAACAATTATTTATCCTCTAGGACACTACCATCCAGACTAGAACACTAACATCGCCACTAGTTTCCTAGCTCTAACACTAGTGTCTGAATCCTACAAATGATTAAATTTGTAAATATTTTGACATGTATGGGTCAGCTTATTTGTCTTAATTTACCCTCTTATGAGATAATTTCAAAATATGTGGTATAAAAATTAATCAAAGACCATTCATTATAATCAAATACAAAATTAGAAACATGTCTATCTTATACCAAGCAAAAACACCTCTCAAGTTTACAAAATTACCATATTTTTCTCTATTTCCATATCAGTCATAGGAGAAATATTCTTACTAGTTTGAAGCATTCAAAGAGTAGCCAATGAGTATTATTTGTTAGGTTACAAGCTAGATCACTACAAGTACTTGCATATAGCTTATTACATAATTTTTCACACACAAGCCCACACAAGGGGATAACTACATCATTATGATGTCCTCCTCGGATAATTGGCTATATAAACAGTGCTCACTAATAGAGGAGTATTTGAGATCAATTCAACTTTACTTGATCCCATTAACCCATGTTTTACAAGGTGGCATGCCCTAAGTGGAGGACCTAGGGTTTTGAGCTACATAATGATATCTGAAACCTATGTGCATGATTAGAACATACAATATTTAAGGCGACCATGAATTGTAACAAGCACAGTTGGAATTTCAATAAAAGGACATATTTTGTACATGATAGAAGCATCAGTTTACAGATAGAAGCATCGATGCTAGTGTCTTTATTTTGACGGTAGTGTTCAGGCTGATAGAGAGTCAATTTCCATAATCTGATGAATCATACTTTATCATCATCTTAACTATTTCTTCACCTACTTCCCAAATATACTTGTGCATCATTCAATAAGCTAAGTAGTATTCATTGTTTATGTTTAAGAAATCAAATTACTGTTTGGCATTGTACTTTCTATATTTAGCATGTTTCCATAATTCAACACTATATTAGAATATATTGTGAAATCGAATTATTTAATTTGTTTGCTTTCATATTAGTCTTTTCCTTAGTTGATTAAGCTAGTCTCCTTATCCTTATTTCCAATAAGGGTTAAAAATTTGGTGAACTTGACTTCTAAGTCTTCCTATGCAAACTTTAGCTTGTCTTAGGGTTTTCAACCTTCTAGAATTTTAAATTGCGGTACTTATTCATATCTTGATTTTATTAATTTGAATGCAACTTAGGTGTAGTGCTAAAATAGGTGTTGTACCTATTGAACATCTTGAGCTTCCTCTTCTACCACCTAAAATTTTTCAAGATAATATCCTATCAAATTTTTCCAATAATAAGACTGATAATAATGTCAATGAGAAAAATATTGAAAAAAATATCATAGATGATGAATTTGATCATGAAAACAATGAAACACATGAGAATAATGGAAATGAGCAAGTTGATCAAAAACAAGTTAAATCTATTGCAATGTTTTGAGAGCATATTCATCAGTAATCCTAAATATCACCTGAAGATCCTCAATATTATATTGGAAAATAAAAAAGCCAAAAGCGCTAATGAACAACAACCATTACTCTCTATTGATACAAATATTTAGGCTACTAAATATGCCTATCAAACATTAATCCCATTCTCCTTCCCCTTGATTACACCCTTGATTCCTATATCTAGTGGGGGTATGGTATATGTCTTTAATCCATTGTTCCTTAAAGATCAAAAAAATATTGCTACATCCTTTGTAGACACCGAAAATCCACACACAATGGTTCAAAATGTCACAATTCCCCTGGACCACCTCAGGACTCCCTTAGGCCCAACCTTGGCCATTCGATCCCAAACCTACCTAATCCTAATCAGCTTGACCAACTAACTAAACTTAACTTTTTAACTCAACTTGACCTCAACCCTCGACCATTGATGGTCACCTTAACCATCAATAGTTAGGTTCCACCATCTAAACCAACTTAACTGACCCTTCACTTTGCCTTGCTTTTTTATAACTAGCTCATCTAATTCGTGTGCAAGCCAATACATGTGCAAGTTAAAATTGGATAGCAAGTTACACCACCTATTAAATGTGTTTTTGCACCTCTCCTTACTATAAGAAGAGAGGAGTAAGAGGTGAAAAAAGACCATGACTTGAAGAGTTTTTGCATCTAGAGTTTCTTTGCAGGTCACTTCTTCTAGCAATCTAGTGATCTAGTCATCATGTCAAAGAACTGATTTATCACCACCTCTTGATCAACAATCAAGTACCATTACTCTATCAAAATCATGTCAGACTCCATCAACGATCCAACCACATCAACTGTTCACTTGATCAACAATCTGTAAGCTAAGTATTTATTTTTAATTAGTCAACTACTTCATTTGTATTTTACAATCAGCCCAGCATAAACCAATCTCTTAAAATTTCCTTTTGTGATCCCATCAATCTGACCTTTTTATCACCCAAACCTAATACATAGTAACTACCGATGGTCTACCTAACCATTGACGGTTACCTTGACCGTTGATGATCACATCAACCACCGACGGTCACACCAACCACTGATGGTCACTATGGTAGAAAATAACAATAAGCTATTGTCACCCACCTACCCTCAACCAAATACAAATTTATTTTCCTCTACCTATTCACAGACCCTCGACCTATTTTCTGAAGCACACCCAATCTGTTTAGCATTAGTACTGACCCACTTATTGCTATATTAGTTATTTTAGTCTATTTCTTTATCAAGTATTTCTTGTATTCAATTTTAGTACTTTTTTTATTATTGATGCAAGTAATTTATCTTCTATTTTCTAAACTTAATTATTTAAAACATGTGGATTGATAACCCCCGAGGAAGCTCTTGCTTCTGAGATTTAGCTAGCGCTAGGGAATCCACCCAACTATCTATCTAACCAACTATTTGCTTTAGTGTTTTATTTTCAAGTCATCTTGCTAAGCCAAAGAGGAGCTCTCTGCAATCATCTGATTCAACGCACATACAACCAAACAAGGTTTTTAACCATACCCATAAATAGTTTCTTTCTTCTTCCTCCATTAGAATAAAAGCTAAAATTTTTTTGAAACATTCTGGCACGCTCGATGTGACCCTTGATTCTCTACTTGGGTTATTTTTTTTGCATCTAGGTGCTCTTCTCCCTATTATGTGCTCATAAACAAAATTAAAATTTCTTTTGGGCTTAAAATCAACTGCATACATTGGTTGCTTGCAATTTTATCTCATTAGTTAAATTAAAGCAAATTAATTTGATCGTAGAATCACTTATATCACATAGACAAACCAAACCACCTGCATCAATCAAACATAAAAAAATACTTGATATAAGGCTCGATCAAGATTTTATCACCTAGCGGTCACCTGACCCTCTCTTAGTGATCCTACTTGGAGGTCATTATCAAGGGGAAAATGAACTTAGCTCTTTGGTTGAGTATAAACTCTAGAAATTGGTATATATCAGCTAAGCACTCGACACCCTTATTGTTGCGATATGTGAAGTGAGGGGGTAGGCCCCAATACCAAGCCACGCATTGATTTTCAATACAGATCCTTTTGAGAGCCTAAACACAACCTAAAACCAACCATAGACTTCTTTTCTAGTACCCACTCTATAAGCCAATTTCAGTCACACGGTTCTTAAAGCTTAAGGCATAAGCCAAAAGAGAGACCAAAAATAACTTTAGGACTTAATGTAATTTTTAGTGTGTGTTTAATTTCCTTGCTCATTTCTTGTCTTCTCTCTATTTGAGCAGCGAGATTGTTTTTATATTCTCTCTCCCTTATCTTGCATGGTTCTAACTTGCCAATAGGGAAAGAATCTAGTAGAACATGACCCATCACCAAACCAATCAATGTCTTCTACCTCCTCACCCATGGAGTATATCTTTGAACCAAAAGACTCACCTCATACTTTGGGAAGTCCTTTCCCTCAGGTAGTTCCCCAAAGAGATACAGACTTTGCCACCTTCTTAGATAGCAATCCTATGGCCCTTAAACATTATCTCAACACCATGCATCATCATAACCCTGCTTTAGTTCCACCTATGGACCCACCTTATGGCATGCCTTCCCACCTTATGGGGAACCCTTCTATAAAACCTTTAGAGTTGATTCATACAGATCGATGTGGTCCAACTAGAATTCAAAGTATTCAAGGTGAAAATTACTTCATGCTTCTTATTGATGATTACACTAGAATGAATTGGGTTGTTTTCTTGAAGGAGAAATATACGCCTATAGATAAGTTCAAGGTGTACAAGGTTCTAGTTGAGAATGAGATGGACTTAAAAATCAAATGTTTAAGATATGATAGAGGAGGAGAATTTTGGTCAAATGAGTTTGATGACTTTTGTAAGGATCATGGAATCAAGAGATAGTTTTTGGATACAAGGACACCATAGTAGAATGGTGTGGTAGAAAGGAAGAACATGACTGTTCAGGAAATGGCCAAGATAGTGTTAAATGAATCCAAATTATCTGATAGATTTTGGAGAGAGGTTGTAAACACAACAGTAGATGTTCTAAACAAAGGTCAAATCAAAATAAAATCCTACTCTCCCATATCATATTCTTAAACATAAGGGATATAGAACTTACCTAGTTGGCTAAACCCTAAAGCAATTCTAGTATTTATGAATGCCCCAACTGATCTTGACTATAATGCGATGAGGATGAGGGCAACTACGATCATGAAGGGGAGGTTTCAGATCTTGTGAATGCATGCAGGACTTGAAAATTATGAGAAGTGAAGTTGCGTTTCGCCTTGATTATTAACATTCTTCTTCCTGACTACATCGGTGGGGCCTAAAAATGCCTTAACAATCATAGTTAATAACAAATACCTAGGGTTAGGGTTAATGCAAAGAACAATGGGTAAAGGCAAATGAATGTAGTTAAGGTTTATAGAGTGGGGCCAAAGTGATGGAGAATTGGATGGGACCAACCGACGATCAATGTCTAGTGTGGTGGTCCATTTCGAATGATCCTTCTAGTTATGCTCAATGGTGAACAAGTGGTATTTATTGATGGTTGTAACATCTTTTGACAGGGGGTTGTTATTTAAATATTCTTCTTTAGCCATCTCTCTATGTGTTCAATGTTCTGCGCTTGTGGTCTTTATTCGAGGACTAGTCTACGATGAATGAGTTTAGAAAACCCTTAATATATATTTTTTTCCATCCAAACTTACATTCAAATATTCAAGAAGCATAAAAATATAAAACAAATAATAGAACATAATAAGTCTTACTAGAAGGTAAGCCGTTCTTACAACTTATTTATAAAAGAAAAGATGAGGTCAGGAACAAATCCTAGGTAACTTGAGGAACCCACAGGGCCAAGGGTGTGCATATGAAAGCTTTCAAACTTATAAATACAAAAGTATTTAATAGCCATTTAACATCAAGACCACTACAATTTTTTCAGAAATTATGTAATCATCTATTATACTTTCAAAAAGCTTGTCTTAAATGACTTCCAAACATAAAATTGCATATTTTGGATCAATGAGAACCATCCCACGTTACATGAAAATGAATATGACTAAGGAGCTACAAAATGATAGCAGAATCCCATGAGCATTTGGTGACTCTTGTTCCTTATTAATATTAGCTTAGATATTTTCAAAACACATTCAAGTATTTGATATTTCATCAATCTATAATATGTTTTAGAATTTATTCCAAAAAATGAATTATTAATTTAAGGAAGGGAAAAAATGAATCTCCCTAACAATTAATGTTTGTAGGAAACAAAAATCTTAAAATTTAATAAAAAATGTAAAACAGTGACTCACCCTTTCCTCAAAATTTCTCTTTCTTACTTTCTCCTTATTCATGTTGCTTCTTAAGCTCTTCATCAAATACCTAATATAAACACCAAGATTAAAGCAGAAGGAAAAATTTTTAACATTGTTTATATTTTGATAATGGCCTTCAACAACTTAACAATACATAAAAGGGCTTCATTAAACAATTGTACATTGATCAGGCCACTTGTCCCTTTGACGGCCAGCGTTAGGTTTTTCAAGCAAATTATTAATGTTTTGAGATATGTCAAGATGTTCCATTGCCATGCCACATTTCCTTTGATACTCTAACGTCACCCATGGCGTCAAGCGATAGCTCCCTGGTTGGAGCTTATTAAAAATATTTCGTTCATTTCTTTCCTACAAATATCCCCAGGAAAGCAAAGCCAAACAACTGCTTTAAGTTTTCCACAACAAAGCCCATTTTTCACGGAATCATGGGCGATGACAGGTCTTCCAATGCACCTCAGCTGTACAGCAGCGTGGCCAAGGAATACGCCCGTGCCAGGCCCCGCTATCCCTCTCAGCTTTTCTCCTTCCTCTCTTCCCTTAC
The DNA here is from genome assembly GCA_037957365.1 of Torreya grandis. NCBI lineage: Eukaryota > Viridiplantae > Streptophyta > Pinopsida > Cupressales > Taxaceae > Torreya > Torreya grandis. The sequence continues at coordinate 707,142 of JARHVA010004220.1, read as the reverse complement.
TCCACACCATCACCTCGCCTGGGACGTGGGCACGGGCAACGGCCAAGCCGCCGTTCAGGCAAGTTTACCATATTATTACAGTTATTACAGAATAGAAATGATATCTAATTTTGTTTACTTTGAACAGGTTTCAGAATATTACAAGAGGGTTATCGCCACGGATACAAGCGACCAGCAGCTGCACTACGCAGAGCGACGCCCCAACATAACCTACGCCCTCACGCCGCCTTTAATGACCGACCAGCTCCTCCACTCCATCGTCGGCCCAGATTCCTCCGTCGATCTGGTGACAGTTGCCACGGCCGTCCACTGGTTCGATTTGGACAAATTTTACCCGCAAGTGAAGCGCGTATTGAAGAAGCCGGGCGGCGTGATGGCTGTGTGGGCGTACTTCAAACCCACCGTAGATCCCGCCGTGGACGCCGTTTTTGAGCGATTCGTTCAGAGACTTTTGCCGTTTTGTCACCCGTCGGCTAAATGGGTGCTTGACGAGTACGAAAGTCTGCCGTTTCCGTTTGCAGATGTGGAGACGATTAAAATGGAGATTTCAGAGGAGAGGACGTTTGATGAATATTTGGGTTTTTTCAGGTCGTGGGTTTCATTAGTGGGGAGAGAGAATCTGTTAAGCGAGGAGTTTAGCGGGGAATTTGAAGCAGCATGGGGCGCTCTGCCCCATGTGACCAGGACTGTAAGGTTTCCTGTCGTCTGTAAGGTTGGGAAGGTTTAAAACAAAACAAAACAACGATTCCGCGAAATTGCTTAACGCCAAATTGAAGGAAAAAAAAAAAAAAAAAGAACTTTTGTTTTCTTGCAAATTGATTATTATGAGAAGGTGATGGATATTTAACATTTTTAAGCGTTAACAAGTCAATGGAGGAATACATCAGCTGTTTATTTTCAGGCATTTTTTAATTTTAATATTAATGTCAAATAATTTGTCAATTCCGGTTTTTTTATTCTCCAAGTCATACATGTATTGATTTTAAGGTAGTTATTGAATTTACATATTCTATATTCATTAGAAAGGGGAATGACAGAGAGTAATTATATAAATCTCCAAAAATCAAAACAAAAAATATTGACAAAATTACCTCTTTCACAAAACCCTAAGAATAACTATAATTTTGTAACCAGTAAATATATATGATATGATATAAATATAATTTTAAATTTTCAAATATCGAAATTGTGAATTTATTATATAATACAATATAATATATAATCTATATTATATTCTAGTTTTAAATTTTCAAACATCGAAATTGTGAATTTGGCCAAGAGATGTAATTAAAAAAACGGAAGGTGATATAATGGCCACGCAGAAATTGGTTAATGCCCAAAAGCCTCATGAGAGGCACCATTAATAGGTGGAGGCCGTTAAAACTGTTGGTAGGGGCCTATTTGAGCTAGCAGATTTTCATTAGCGCCACAAATTGCATGATCATAGCTGCCCTCCTCAACACACCGTGTGTCTAGACAACTTGTGGACGTTGAATAGAAAACATAAATAATATGAACTCACATAATTTAAAAGTGAATAACATCGAAGATGCACAACTTTAATATAGAACAAATCATAATGCAAATTGACAATTGATTCTAATTAAAACATTCATGTAGAAATCAATCAAAAGATGACTCTTTTGAATATGACTAATTTATACAATTGTGTTGTATATTGAATATCCTCCATGGATGTGTACAATATGCTATGCTTATAGCATTTTAATTAAACGATAAAGAAAGAGAAGAAAGAAACTATATGAAGTGATCTATTCCTCCATGATATATGCTCATTCATCATTATTTGAACAAGTTAAAGTATATACCATTGATATAAACTATGTTTTGGCCATACCCGAAACCTACAAAAGTTAACGATGGTATATACCATTGATATAAACTATTTTCTGGGTATACCGGAAGCTTATATAAGTTAACAACATACAATCAATCTGCAGGTTTGTCCAGAATAAAAAATCTTCTCTCACTAGTTCTTTTGAAGAATAACCATGACCAAATAAACACTTACATTCTCCAACCAAAAATCAAGGAATTTGCATACATTTATGTATAAGAAATTCATTAAACTTCACCTTTAATTTAATTAAATATTTTGTAGACATCATAACTTGTAGACTTGTAATTAAAAATAAAAGAATTTTCAAATAACAAAGAAGATAAAAATGCAAAAAAATTCAAGGAAAAGGCATATGTATAACTTACCATATGAAGAACCAACTGCATTATTTTATAAGTAATGGAGGTGGTGCTCTAAACACTTAGTGAGTTGCTTAGCTTGGCACAATGCAATGGGCAAACTTGTCAGCTGGGAGGGTTTTCCAATCGCTGTTGATAAAGAAGAAATGGAGTAGATGAGGTGGTTGATGAAACCATAAATGTACTTCATAAATATAATGTTGTTAAGGATATATTAGTTGCAGAAGAAAACATTCATAATTTTAATGATTCTCTATAGGTTCTTATATAATAGCGCTTCTCATCATTAGGTTTGGAAAGCTGAGTGATAAGTGATGAATGTACAATTTTGTAAATTTTGATTTGCATTCATTCGAAAATAGGGAATTGGACTCTTGTCAACTGATTCACATATGAACACCATAAATGAGATTAACAATTTACTTTAAAAAAACACAAAACACACTACTTTATTAATTCTATTAAAATATTGAAAACAAATAAAAGCATGCTTCCATGCTTAGAAGTTTTTAGCAGCAAGAGATATTAAAACAATGTGAATCCAGATGGGCTTTATAATCCCATCTATCCAAGGACTCTATGGCTTTCATGTTTCAATGTCACACTTGTATGTTAGTGGATTGGAGAAGGCTTATGATAGGTTTTGTGATAATGTGTAGGAGCTATAAAAGTGGTCATGTTTGACATGATTTATAAGAGGATTATATCATATATCTATCTCAAGAAAACTAGTATGTTCTCAAGGGTTCACAACTCTTCGAGGGTTTTTTAGGAAGAGTTATTAGAATTTGGAATATGAGACAGAGGTATTGTGCTAAGTATTTTTATGTTAATCGATTTATTAAATTTTTTTAGTTTCATGTGGTATCGATCTATTTTTATCTTTATGTCAGCATGTAATTTTAGTCACTGAGCATTATTTTGTCATGTCAATTGGTAAATGCAATTTTTTCTAATGCATAATTGTTCTATACTATTATAAGCCATTTAGAGACTTAGCATCGAAAAGGTTTCCTCCTTGATACTTTTGGTTTAATGGGTTATTTTTGTTAACTTGCCATAAAGCATATGAGATGGTTTTTTTCTATATAGAGAGACTAATTTTTGGATTTCAATTAGAGAAAACCATTTTTTTTTGTTTTTACAGTTATAATTTAAGAGCTTGTATGCATTTATACATATCAACCTATAATCTTTTATAAATTTCACACAATATTAATGTTCTCTGTATTTCAAATTTATAAAGTTAAAAAACATTCATTTTAAATCTTGTATGAATAAAATATCTACAAAAATTTGAGACAACAAATAAATATTGATTTCAATAAAATAAATAATTAAATTAGAAATCATACTTTATATTTAAATGAGTAGTAAATATATTATATAAATAAATATATTGTAATATATTATATATTTTAATATATTATATGATAGGAATTCGAGGGCCCTATCTATCTATATTATATTGTATATTTTAATATATATGAATAAATATATTTTCATAAATTGTAAATTTTAGTAAATATATTTTTATATTATATGATATTATATATTTTAGTATATTATATATTTCAATGTATATGTATATGTATGATATCTTAATATATTATACATTAAAATATATTAAATTATATAATATTATAATACAATACTAATTTATAATAATATTTACAATCTTAAAAGAATTAATGAATATGAATATTATACATATATATTACTAATTATTATTTTATATAATATAATAAATCTAGTTTTATAATATAAAATTACTTTTTATTATAATAATATTATATTTACTATTAACTACGAGAGTTTAAAATGTGAAGTGACATTAAATATTATAAATTAATAAATGTAAAAAAGAAGTAATCGAACTTTCTAGAGTCTTGTATAAGCCTTCAGCTGAAGTAGTAAAAGACTGTAAATAGACATATTTGATTATTATATATATCCAGGGAAAAAAAAAGCGCTACAGTTTCAATTCTAGGAGCTGCCACCTAATTTTTGAATGGCGCCATTCCATACACACACCTGACACTACAAACTTACAGTTGTCCATTGTTAGCTTAGAGGTAGGCGTGGAGACAAAACTGGGATGCCATAGCTAGGAACCACAATCTTGTCTTATTTGGTTTTGTTTCAACATGCAACAGACCTCTGATTTGCTGCACCATACTACTGAGTCACCCTATTTTGGATAAGTAAAATATTAATACTATGATCTTTGTTTACAATTGACTGAGCTAAATTTAAATGGCGCCATATTCCCAGATTTGTGCCCAAGTTTGGGTGACTAAATAGGCTATGATGAGCTTCTGACTCTGTTGCTAATAACAAATGTTTTTTTCTTTCTTTGTGGTCTTACAAATCTTAAAACAGAGACAATAATAAAATCAGAGAAACGTTAAAACTACCAAATAAGGAGAGAGGGCAGAAAAAATGTCTTTGCATTGCCCTGAATGGAAGAGCCACCAAAAATGGGCGATGCAAGTTAAGAAAAGAGTTTCAACAGATAATAAAGAGACAAACCAAATACCTGAAAAATGAAATACAAATTTAAAACCAAAGCTGATCACAGAATAAATGGCATGTTAGATGAATATGAACATGATAATTTTTTTGATGATATTAATTTTCACTCACTATGTCGCCGTCTCTAATTGCCAAGTTAACGTCCAAATGCCAGTTTCATAGCCCAATATGCATTGCAGTTTAAAGAAGTTGACAGATGGAAGGCAGGTGACAGATGGCTTGAAAAACCAGTTCAGTAAACTGGACAGCATAAATCAGAACTATGAGGCAAATATTCCCTTCCTGCTTCTCGTGTTAGCAAAAGAATGATGGGGAAGGCATATTCTTTGCGTTTGTTTTTCGATTAATTATGTACTTTTATATCAATGAAATAATATTATTATTGAAAGTATTGTAATTTAATTAGGGAAAATGATAGTTGTATATATTTATTTACCAAAGTATAAATTTTTTTAGATATTTGATATAAAAAGTCAAGAAGTTAAGACTAAGTTTATGTTCTAGATGATTTTGATGACGTGGATGTCCCTTACTTTTATCTATTTAATCAAAGTAACTCACTGATTTCAATATATGCTTACTTAACATTGTAAATCTATTACATGTTTATTTCTAAAATATAAATAAAAACGCTGACACTCCATGTAACTCAGTTATTCCATATAATATTTTCATATATATAATTTAAAAAAACTATGTACATTAAAAAAATTAAATCTTTTTAAATTTTAATAATTAAAATGATTGTTTTTATTTTTATTTTTGAAAAAATGTAATTAATTCAAGATATTTGAGATCTTATTTCATGATTTTTGAAAAAAAAAGTTCATGTATGTCGTCCATAACTTGTGGCTTAATTATATCACATTAAAATTGTGTGCATTGGGAAGGCATGTCAAGGCCATTAGGTTTATTCTATGGACAATACAAATCATCTTGAGATCATGTCTATATTTAACGAATGTATAAAGTAAACGAAAATTAGTATGGCCACCTTTATAAGATAGGGTGATATTTTTGTAGATTAAGAAGAAAATCTATGGAGAGGGAAAGGTAATACAACGTCCAAAGTAAATTTTAAGTGTGTGCATCTTTGTTTTCACTCTTACTTCTGTTAGGTTTTGAAAATTACTAAGGCAGTATCTGGAATTGTAAAATTGGTGAGTGGAAGAAAATTTTGCCTTTGATACAATCCTTTTCTATTTTTTTTTTTTGGTCTTTGGATTTTTAAAGTCCAAAGAGTTCAATGCTGAAGGAGAGTGACCGGGCTCTTTTAAACACATGTAGGATATTTGTTTTTTCTAGGTAATGACATGTCATTGATTAATTCCTACAAGAGACATTGTTCGGTAAGACAACATTGTTCTTGGATATTTGAAGCATATATTGGGTGTTTTTACTTGTCATTGTGTTATCTTGTAGGATGAAAAGTAAGGGGGGAGCCATTCGGGAAGTATGTAGTTGGTGTTTTGGCATATATTCAAGAAATAGAGCTTAACAAAAAAAAATTAAGTTGTACAACATTTTCAGGATTACTCTATCAAATGCCCTCTTTCTTAGTTAGTTATTCTTCATGCAATTGCAATTGTATTTTTTTAAAGCTAGTTATTCTTCATGCAATTGTAATTGTATTTTTTTAAGTGTTTCATATGTGGGTTATATAATAATAATTATCATTGCATTATTGTTTGTATTGTACTTTTAGAAAATAGGTTTTTTTGGTTTGCTTTGGAGTTATCAATTGTGCAAATTTTTGGATTAAGAAGAGTAACATGGCTATATTTATAAATTAGGTTAATATTTACGCAAATTAATTATAAAAAATGTGGAGAAAAAAAGATAATAAAAATTTCAAGATAAATCTTTAGTTGTGTGTGTTACTGTTTCGACTTTTGTTTGTGTTGAGTTCTTTTTTAATAGATCGGTATTTGGAATTGTATAATTAGAAAGTGAAAAAAAAAATTGCTTTAATAACACCTCTTGATTAAGTTACTGTCATTTTCTGTCTTTTGCGGGAGGAGGTCTTGGTTTCCCAAAGGTCACAAGTTTCATTTTCATGGACAGGGACTTGCCTCTTCAAAACTCATGTTATATAATATTTATTTTTTAGGGTGATTATAGGTTGTTGGTTTAATACCTATTAAAAACGTCACCTTTAGCATCAAGGTTTGTTGTTAGAAAATCTCTTTGTACATTGAAATTTTTGTGATCATATTTTCCAATACTTTATTGGATGCCTCCGCTTGCCCATTTTCTTGCAGATGATACATAATACTCTTTTGGTACAAAATCATAAACTCCTTCATCATGGTTTTCATAATATAACTGAGGAAATGGATGTCCCTATCATTTATCAACTTATGTGGGAATTTGAATCTTGTTATGAT
>JARHVA010004220.1:630000-695000 GCA_037957365.1 Torreya grandis | reverse complement strand
ATCAATTCAATAAAACAAAGTTTTTTGTATTAATTCTAATTAAAAATAATAATAAATAAATTATAAATTAAAAAAGTACACATGTCTTGTCTCCTTTGGGAATGGGTCATTGCTCACCTTTGGATTTAGGGTCAAAATATTTCAGTCCTTAGGAAGCAATCTTGACTAATGCATAGAAATGAAAGAGTATTATTTTCCATAAAATATTCTTGTATTCTATATTCAAAATGACAATTCTTACAATATTTTTTTCACTCTATTAATCAAGTAGGGATCTGCCTTTTATTGGATACAAAGGAAACTATCTATCCCTAAATACTAGGTAACAACTTAACTAGCTAAACAAAAGAATGTTCATAAACATTGGTTTAGATGGCCAAAATAGGGAGGAAAATTACAACAAGATCCATATGCAGTTGGGGAGATCCTCATGGGATTTACAACTACTTCTTCCAACCATAATTGGTTACCAAATCTCATATATAATGTATTCATATCATCTTGTCCAAAGTTACATCTTATATCTACTAGATTCTAAAAATGAAAAGATACATATAGATAGAAGTCTATATATAAATATATGCAAAAATAGAAAGTATCTAAAAGATAGCTAGAGGAATCTGGATCATAATGGAATAGCTACAGTAACCTTTGTAATGCCTTGGTAATATGTTTGCGATGAGTTCATAACATGTTATGGAAGTCTGTAGCTTGACTTTCAAAATTCATAGCTTGGTTGTCAAAATCTTAGCTACCTATCGAGGTCTTTATAATGCCTAGCAATGTTTGAAACTTTGCTTGAATGATAGGTTTGTGAGTAAGGCCCTTCCTTGTCTTCATGAAATTATATCGATACTCTTATTTAGATGCTATAATACTTGTACATATAAAAAATGGAAGACTAAACATGTAAATAGTTAGATTATTATGTAATGAATTCTAACTTAGACTCGCATAAGCTTAAAAAGACAAAAGCATTCGTATTCTACCTTAGACTAGATATAATCCCTAAGTCTACATGCAATGCTTAATCTACATATCATATTAATGGCTGTGAAGGATGATATATTATGGTTATAATGAGCCATAGTGTAGAATCATCATTTTCCCCACATTTTACCTTTTTAAAGTCCCATTGCAAGCTATCCTCTCTAGTCTTCATAGGTGTGAATTATCTACTCCAATATAAGGCTAAGATCATAGATGGAGTATAATTATTGTAATATTTTCTCATACAAAAGAGTGAATCCCATATTGATCTGGGCAACCATTTGGGTGACCATTCGGGTGACAATTAATTCCTCAAATTTTGTATTGTTTTCATTCTTGGAAGTCACATTGTCGGTGACAGTTATTTCCTCGAGCCATTATGTCCTCGAGCACTGTACTATTTTAATTCTATTTTTATCTTGAGCAACTCATTCTTAAAAGGTCACTATTAATTCCTCGAGCCACTCAATCTCTTGATGTTTTCAAAATATGTATAAATGCATTGTAACCTGAAAAGGGAAGGCAGACATCTCTTCTCAGAGATAAACCTATATTTGTATTGCGATCTTTAAGTAATACGATGTCTCTTCTTAGAGAATTCATTGTTATTGTGTTATTTCTATGCTGTTGAAATATTCGTCAACCAGAACTTTTGAGTTTTGGATCAGTGGTATCAGAGTGGTTTGTCTTGAGAGTGTATGTTCTCGAGGACGAGGTCAGGATACAGGAAACTTGGGTGGGAAGCGACATATCTTCCAAACACTCCACCTATGCACCCTAAATGACCTCGAATGGCGGATGACACTGAGACATCTGATCCTTTCAAGGAAATGGTGAATGAAGCCCTCCAATGGCAACAAGCACAGATGCTCCAACAATTTCCTTAAATTCTTCAAACACTTTCGATGGGAAATTCTGGCTCTACGGCTACACATCCTGGCTCCTCATCGAGGGAGCTTCCTTTCAGTGCCCCAACATCCTTCAAGGTTTAGGTAAATTTTGATATTCCCACATTTGAAGGCAAAATCAATGTTGATGCAGTGGAAAATTGGTTGGATCAACTGTCATCCTACTTCTCTATAAATAAGTTCATTGATGGAGAAAATATCACTTTTTCTCTTTTGAAATCATCATTGCCTGTGAAAAACTAGTGGGAAGTGTGCAAAAAGAGGTTCAGTATAGATATCATTGGCCTTGGGGTGGAACCCACTTGGGATGATTTTACAGAAGCATTAAAAGAAGAATACTATCCCATTGGCACGTATGATGATCTGTACATATAGTGGCAACAACTTTGCCAAGGCAAGGACCAATCTGTGCAAGATTACACAGACATTTTTCATTCTTTATCTGAAAGACTGGGCATTCAAGAAAGTGAGAAACATAAAACTATCAAATATCATGGTGGAATACAATGGTACATGCGGGGGGAAATAAAACTCTTCAATTTGGAAACCCTTGGTGAAGCATATAAATTTGCAGTGAAGATTGAATAGAAGCATGGCAGGAAGAATACGAAGAGTCAACCTTTAAAATGGAAAAGCGACAAGGAAGGTCAAACATGAGGCCAAAATTGGAAGTAAAAGGAGTTTCAAGATAAGAAATCCTAGAAGAGGAAGGCTCGAAAATGGTGTGATTACCATAAAACTGGAACTCACTCCAAAGAAGAATGTCGAGCCATCAAGTCACTACTCTCTGAGTCACAATACTCGACGTCTACTACTCTACCTTATACACAACCTACAATCAAAGAGGACGAAGAAGAAATTGTAGATGCTGAGCCTGACACCATCATCACTTCATCAGAGACCCATGAGGAAAGACTAGATGACAAAGAAAGATTGTTTCACTCCAAATTATGGGTAAAAGGTAAGCCTCTGCATTTCATTCTTGATAGTGGGAATCAAAAGAATTTAATCTTGGCTAAAGTTGTGAAAAGTAGAGGTATATCCATGAAGCCTCATCCAAAGCCATATAGTATTGGGTGGCTGAGCCCAGGAAGAGACCTTCGTGTCACCCATCAGTGTCTTCTTTCATATGCTATAAAACCATTCCAAGATGAATTCTTGTGTGATGTGGTCAATCTATATGTTTGTGATGTACTCCTTGGTCAGCCGTTCATGTATGAGCGATATGGCATCTATGAATCTCAAACCCAAAGGATCACCCTCACTCTTGGAATACATCGCTATAGGGTACCAGAGGTACCACCTCCCACATTTATTTCCCTAATCAGTGCTAAGCAATGCAAGAGATTGGTGGAGAAGACAAAGCAATTTGTTCTCATGATGGTCAAACCATAGAGATCCAAGGAGGCCAATGTTACGGTCCTAACTACACAATCAACACAACAACCAAAGCAGATAGGATGAATCATAGGTGAATATGATGACTTATTCAAGTCACCCATAGGAGTTCCACTGCATTTCCAGGTAAAACATTCTATCGATTTAATCCCAAGATCACCTTTGCCTAACAGTCCTATGTATTGCAGATCAGTTTTAGAGAATGATGAGATAAAGAGACAGATTCAAGAATTGATCCAAAGGGGTCACATCAGGCCAAGCTCTTCACCTTGTGGTAGCCCAATCATCTTGGCACTAAAGAAAGATGGAAGATGGAGGCTTTGCATTGACTACCAAGCCCTGAATAAAATCTCTGTGAGGAATCACTACCCTCTCCCCATAATCGATGAGCTGCTAGACTAGCTATGTGGTGAGAATTTATTCACCAAAATTGATCTCAAATTTGGTTATCACCAAATTCCCATCGATCCCATTGATGTCTAGAAAACTGCATTCAAATCTAAGGAGGGGCTCTTTGAATGGTTGGTTATGCCTTTTGGCCTAACTAACGCACCTGCAACCTTCATGAGGATGATGGATGACATCCTACGACCCTTCACCAACTCATTCATGGTTGTCTACTTAGATGACATTCTCATCTATAGCAAAACATGGGAAGAACATTTTCAACATGTCTGTAAGGTGCTTCAAACTCTTCGGGAGCACAAGTTGTATGCAAATCTTGACAAATGCACATTTAGAATGACAACAATTCAGTACCGCAAGTACGTTGTGAATGTGGAAGGGGTCCACATCAATCCAAAAAAGATTTGGGTTATTTGAGAATGGCCCACACCAAGGACCCTCATAGAGCTCCGCATCTTTTTGGGCCTTGCAAATTTCTACCGCAGGTTTGTTCTTGGATTTTCACATGTTGCTTGGTCACTAGCCCAAGTGAATAAAGGAGGAGCTAAAGCTACATTTCAGTGGGGTGAAATACAACAAAGGGCATTTAAGAATTTGAATAATAGACTCTACTCAGCCCCTGTTCTTGCCTTGCCATATTTGCATCAACCGTCTGAGTTGATGATGGATGCATCTGAATATGCCATGGGAGCTGTCATCATGCAACATGGCCATCTTATTACATACCATAGTGAAACTTTCACTGATACAGTCAGGAAATATCCAACATATGATAATGAGTTCTATGCCATTATACAAGCTTGCAAACACTAGAAACACTACATCCTGGGGAAAGAGACGGTCATCCACACTGACCATAGACCATTGGAATTCATCCAGATGCAAATCAAACTATGAAATGAGAGGCACCAAAAGTGGGCCATGTATCTTCAACAATTCCACCTGATAATCAAACAAAAAAAGGGGAGCTCAAATACAGCTATAGATTGCCTAAGCCACCCACTAATTACTACACTTACAACAGTGCTTGACCTGTGTGGACATGAGACTGCCACTTGGGGTGCTCTATATGAAGCAAATCCTACCTTTGCTGACACATATCAAGTGCTCCAAAAAGGTGAATATGTTTCTAACTTCTATTTGCAAGATAATGTCCTCTGCCATATGGGGCACATCTGTGTTCCTGTTGCAGAGCAACAAAAGATGATATGGGAAGCACACTTCAATAGGAAAGCTGGCCACTTTGGTATCAAAAAACCATTGGTAGTTCCTCAAAAACACTTCTACTAACCCCATATGCAGAAATATGTGGATAGATACCTCAAATCTTGCACCCCATGTATAATAGCCAAGCCAACAAATAAGAAGTAAGGATTATACACGCCATTACCAAAACCAACTAGGCCTTGGGAATCCATCTCAATAGATTTTCTCTTAGGTTTGCCCACTTCTAAACATGGCAAGGACTGTATCTTTGTGGTAGTTGATCATTTTTCAAAAATGTCTATCATGCTTGCTTGTAAGAAAAATATGTCTACTAAGGAAACTGCTTAACTATATTTTAGTCATGTATGGCTCCATTTTGGTCTCCCCAAGTCCATTGTCTCAGATCGAGATAGCAGGTTCCTGAGCATCTTCTGGTCCACTCTATGGAAAATGATGGATACTAAGCTGATGAAGTCCACAGCCTTCCATCCATAGACTGATGGTCAGACCAAGGTGGTAAACTGCTTGATTTTTCACATTATTCAGATGTATCACTCTAAACATCCATGCACATGGGATGAGGGACTTTCATTCATACAACATGGATACAATCGAGCGCTACATAGCTCAACCAAGCACATCCCATTCCAAGTATGTTTTGGATTCCAACCCATGGCACTAATCAATATAGCTATTCCATTCTCCACCATGGACTACACACCTCATGGAAGATCTGAGGTAGCAAAAGTGACCAAGTTTATTGAATAAATGCAGCATATCCAGCAACAAGTTCACAACATCCTAGAGAAGATGAATCAGAAGTATAAGCTACGCCATGACAAACATAGGATTGCACACCATTTTGTTGTGGGTGAAAAGGTTTGGTTACGGCTTTAGAAGGAACGACTTGTAGGCCCACACAGAAATATTCGGCCTCTATGATATGGTCCATACACCATCACTAGAAAAGTTGCAAAAAATGCTTTTGAGTTGAACCTACTAGCCTACCTTGGCCTGCATCCAATATTCAATGTGGAGCTCCTCAAACCATATCACCCACCTCTATTGGACACTTCAATTGTGGCAGAATAACTAGACATTGATGAGCTTGACCCATAGAGTTTTGCTCCAGTAGAAGAGGATCAGATTATGGATACTTGGATGAAGACAACAAGAGGATGCTCTATTCCACTGTATCGAGTCGTCAGAAGAGGCCAGCTTAGCCACCAAGGTGAGTGGCTCACCGCGAATCAAATCAAGACACAACTACCCCACCTGACGGGGAATATTGACGCAATGTGGACCATTACTTTTCAAGGAGGGAGGAATGATCTGGGCAACCATTTGGGTAACCATTCGGGTGACAGTTAATTCCTCAAATTTTGTATTGTTTTCATTCTTGGAAGTCACATTGTCGGTGATAGTTATTTCCTCGAGCCATTATGTCCTCGAGCACTATACTATTTTAATTTTGTTTTTCTCTCGATCCACTCATTCTTAAAAGGTCACTGTTAATTCCTTGAGCCACTCAATCTCTCAATGTTTTCAAAATATGTATAAATGCATTGTAACCTGAAAAGGGAAGGCAGACATCTCTTCCCAGAGATAAGCCTATATTGGTATTATGATATTTAAGTAATACGATGTCTCTTCTCAGAGAATTCATTGTTATTGTGTTATTTCTATGCTATTGCAATATTCATCAACCATGATTTTTGAGTTTTGGATCACATATCCATATTAATAAAGTGAAGCCAAAGTGCAAATTGTTCCTTAGATTGTGCTCATATGTTCTGCCATGGAGACATCAGAGAAAGTAATATGGCTGATCTGAATCTCATTCCTATCCACAATTTATATCCACCTTCTTTAATTACATTGGTAATGATCTGAATGATGGACTTAGATATCCTAAGTTTCCATCTTATATTAGTGGGAGTGATAACTTCTCTTCTTTTCAAAGGAAGTGTCAACAAATTCCATCATTGACTATAGGTGATTACAACTTGATCAAAGAAATGTTGAAGAAACAACTCAAAATTGATAATACCATCCTGTAAAGCATGAATATTTTGGTCATGAACATTATAACATTGAAATTAAAGGATCTTGAATTTTTCCATCATTTTCCATGCATTACCAAATTGAGGTCTGATGCATAGTCCAACTTCTTATGCTGTACTCACATGATCATTATATCTATCTTGCCAAGCTATTTGGTTTCTATAGGTGGAGATAAGGGCTCTCAGTTGTAACTCACCAAAAAATAGGTCAATCAAGAAATAATTAGTGTTTTCCAAGATAATATCACATAATTAGAATTTACACAATAAATCTTGTCTATCAATTATACTTTTTTGATAAACTGTTAAGAACTCTTCACTTGTGTTGATCTCATGTGATAATGCACAAGAGATTTGAAGTAACTGCCATCTATAAAACTATTCATGCAAGAACAAAATATAGGAGGGAAATGGACTCCTACAAGCTAAGATATTCTCTTCTAGTTGACATGTAAACTACATAGTTTATTTGGCCTATTTGTTTTATTATTGTGCTTGTGTAAGATCTTATTGCAACTCCTATTTCTCTTTATTAAGCAGTTTATTTTATTCCTTTAATCCTCCAATATCAAAACAAGTTTGTTCCTAATGACTTTTGACATTATAGTAGGACATAATGGTTTGAAAACTTTGCTCTATCATAGGTCTGGGGGACACAATGTGATAGCTGGAGGCTAATTGTGATTTCAATGTTTTATTCTGATATTTAGATCTAAGGAGATTCCTTCTTAAGGAGATATTGTCTTCTTCAAATTCCTTGGTATAACCCCATAGATCAATAACTTCATTATTAGATTCATCCACTTTCTTATGCAATGATGCTATTTCTTCACCTTTTTCAAAAGACTAAACTTGAATGTTCTCTATATTTTGCAATAAAAGGGAAATAACAAAATACTTATATTGAACTGAAGATAATAGATGTGCAATGTCCTCTGTATGTTTTTTGAATGTATCCTCTAGCTAGGATAATGCCAAATCATGATGCATTTCTCCATCTTCTATTACTTTTGATGGTTGGGCTTCTTTAGAAATAATGGGAACTTTACCCTTATCAATGGATGGTTGTGTTGGGGTGATGGAAGGACTAGTTTATTCAAAAACATTTTATTTGAAAGGAGTCTCTATTTCTTCTTTATCTTGTGCCACATTAGAAGCGAGTTCCCATTGTGCACTGTCAGGGGTTTTTACAACAGTTACTTAATCATCATCAACAATCAATACCAACTTCCTTCTTCTCTTATTAGACCGAGTGGGAGGAATAGTTTCTTCATGTGAGGCTGCCTTATGCACTGAATGTTGAAAAGGGTCTATAGTAGGCTCATCCTCTATAATTTTAATAGGTTCTTGTGCATTAATACGCTGAGAAGATGGTTTGAGGATTTTTTCCAAGGGTATAGGTCTTAATATTATTTTGGGCTATAGTGGTACAACCGCATTGAGTGGAATGATAGGACTTGGTACAATAGCCTTAAAGGTTGACCTTTTAGTCCAAATTGATTCTGGAGTAGCTACTTTATAGGAGGAAGCCTTTGGTAGAGCCCTAAAGCTATAAGTAGAAGGTTCTTGTGGTATGTTCTTGGCAATTTGTATGTGTTTCCTATTCTTCCCCTCACAAAAATCTATCCATTCTTCTATGCCTTGTTCTTTCTGAAGAAAATGATGTTGGATTATTAGATGAATAAGTCCATGACAATAGATAAAGGATGGATTACTAGGATACCTCATGGCCATTAGTTATATAGACCCTAAAAAAATAAAGGTAAGTTGATTCTATGCTGAGGGTGTTGCTGGCTATACCTTAAATTAATCAACATCCTCATTACAACACAACTCAATACACGACACTACTCATCACAAGTGAGATATTTAATGAGATATAAAGATACAGACCTCCATGGTTCTTGTAAATGTCTCTATTGACTACTTTGATCTTTCCATTATTATCTTGAACACATTCTGGAACTAGTTCTCCTTCACCAAAGAAAATGCATATGAGGTCATTGAAATAAGATCTCCATGCAATCCTGGATCCTTCATCTAGAATTATAGATAATTCACTAATGACCTAGCTAGAAAACAAAATTTTCACACCTTTGATAGTGGAGAAATCTATCTTTAAATTGAGAACAAAATATGTGATAAAGGTTTCATCAAACCCTTGAACTTTCATTAGAAATTTGAGCCACACTACATCTTCAATCACAAGTTTTGATTGCTCATTCCCTAAGAGACCTTCTACAAATTTTAGATCGGACTTATTTTTCTATCTTATACTAAATTTTGCAATTCCTCCTAGATCACAATAATTTACAACTCTATTCAGAAATGAAAATGGCACTTCTCTGGGATCTAGCAATTGATTGTGGAATAAATGGTACCCCTTTTATCTTAATTTTTTAGATGAAGTTTGAAACTCTCCAAGTGTGTTATGTGATTATAATAGTGTAAATATTATCATTTCATGAAATGGTTAATAATTAATCATTATTACCTTTTGACCTATTTATAATCAACATGCTACCAATCCTTATATCCACTAATTGTTCATATGAGTCATTATTTAATTATAAGGACAAAGTTATCATGGAAGTGCACTTTACTTGTTTGAACTGAGTCCATAGATTATAGTCAAGTACTAAAAGGTGACCTTTTTGAAGATTCTTTGTTGATGTTGGGATACCCTACTAATAAGTCCACATCCTTTTCATAAAAGACTATGGAGGGCCTACCAAAATAATGATCATATACTTTTAGACTTAGAAACTTAAAAACTAACCCTTGGTAATAGAGTAAACACTATACCTCCAAAGTTCATGATGTTGTCCTTGCTTATCCTTATTTACCTATTCTAACAAAAGGAAATTGCATGGATTAGTTTGACGAATAGGATAGAATAGGACAACATCAAGTTTATTGCTTTTGGGACAAGGAAAATCAATCATAGATGATGGTTAATCTTTAATTTATGAACTTACTTTTCTGATATTTTATTATTATTTTTTACCTTTTTCCCTTGACCAAGCATTTATTGGTTTTCTGGTCAAGTCTTATTTTGCATTACATGATCAGCCAACAAGTTAGTTTTCTGATCATGATTATCAAGAACGTCCTTAAGGATTTTCATTGTTGATTTTTTTTTAAATTTATTTATTTATAGATTTAATTTTTTACTTTTTTATCATTTTAGAGAAGCGATGAATCTCCTTCCTTTATTGAGATCATCTTGACTTCAAATATTAGTTATCATGGAAGTTTTGAGTTCTTCCATGAGACCAAACTCATTTTGTACTAGATAGATGAATTCTTCTTTATTGGAAGGTTTATGACACAATTTTAACCTATGACCATTGAATAGGAGTGTTTTCTAAGTACCATATATAGGAGGTAATTATACTGAACCATTATCAAAAACCTTTTCTATCTGAAATGGTCCTAATCATCTAGTTCTCAACTTGTTTTCAAAGTGATGGTACTTAGAATCATACAAGAGTGCCCAATCTCCTTCATTAAATTATCTTTATTTAATATTTAAATAATTTCATTATTTTATTTCATATTACATTATCTCTATTTACTACAAAAATTTTATCCTCATCTCATCCAACTCATTTAATTGTAAAATTCTCTCTTTCTGTGCTTCATCCAAGTTAATACCTACTTCTAGTGTAGTCCTTAGAGTTTGAATTTAAAATTTAATTGAAAGAAGAGGTTTCTTACCAAATACCAATTTATATAGTGAAAAACCATTAGTGTTCTTCCACATTGTGTTGTATGCCCATATAGTCTCTAGAAGCTTGGCTACCTAATTTTTTCTACTACTGACTATCTTAGTAATAATATTCTCTAACTCTTTGTTGATAACTTTTTCCTATCTATTTGCTTATGCATGGCATGGAGAAGACTTCCTATGGTTGAATTGGTATATTTATGTGAATGATTGAATCATTTTGGACATGAACTGGGGTCACTTATCAGACACTATTTCTCTAGGTGCTCCAAATCTCTACATGATCTTATAGATATAAAATCTACTACTACCTTTTTTATTACAAATGGAAGATCTTATGCTTCAACCCATTTGGTCACATAATCTGTACATACCAAAAAATACTCCTTCCCTTAAGAAGGTGGATCAATGGGCCTAACAAAGTCCATGACCCACTTTTAAAAAGGTTTCAAAACCACTTGAGGTTGGAGGGGCATTTCAGAAGATAGCGTAGGTTTACCCATTATCTAGCATCTATCACATTGCCAAATGCAATTCTTTACCTAATTATGAAGATTTAGCCAGTAGTAACCAGTTCCAAAGATCTTGTGCACTATCTTTTCAATAGATTAGTGTTCTCTACCATGTTCATCATGGCAAACATGAAAGATGTCATGCATTTAATTCTATTTCACACACTTATAAAATACATGATTAGGTCCATATTTAAATAACATACCATTAATCTATTTAAAATATAATTTTTTTTAATCAAACATTTCTTTTCTTTCTTAGTGAACTGAAAAAGAAACTTCCCTATAATCAGAAAGTTTGCTATATCAACAAACCAAGGTGACTATGTTTCAACAATAAATAGTTGTTCATCTAAGAAGTTATCTTCTACAAGTCCCTCTTCATTTGAATTATTCAATATAGAAATAAAGTCATCAACCACGTTGACTTTACTAGGTTTATCAATGATTGTTATGTCAAATTCTTGTAATAGTAATAACCATCTTATGATTATTCCTCCTACCATTGGTTTGTTCATCAGGTATCTAATAACTGCATGGTCAGTATACACAAATATTTTGTAATAAGTGATATAATATCTAAGCTTATTTATGATATAAATTATATCAAGGAATTCTTTCTTAGTGGTTGTGAATTTTATTTCAATAGGATTCAAGTTCTTGCTAATGTAATATATGATGTACGTTGAGGAGACCATAAAATAGCTCATTATATCCGTGAAATAACATCTTTTTTCTTTGCATAAGAAGTGAATCTAAGTGTAATTTTTTAACTTATAATTTATTTAGAATGAAATAGAGAACTATATCTTGGTTATTTCTTTATAAATTATTATCTTCTTATTTGTTGATTCTTGTTATTAAATCTCTAGAAAAAGTTGTTAATATGTATATATATATATATATATATATATATAGCCCATAATAAACTATATAAGACATGAACATGAGGTACCAACCAAATATCAGTTTTGAAGTGAACTAAAGGTACTATACACATAACTATAGCTCACCTAGTCTAGCTATGAACTTACCCAGATTTACTATGGACTCACTCAATTCATATCTACAGACTCAACCAATAGATCTACATCCATGTAGTTCATTGATTGAATACTAGTTCAAATAATCAAATGTCAAAGGATCCATCATAGTCATCAATAATTTGAAGAATGCAACTTGAAAAAAATCTATGTATTCTACATGTTCTAAAATATAGACTCTATAAATCTAAAATCCATAGACTCTACAGATTCTAAAATCTACATAATTTATAATTTCTAAAATATACATATTCTATAGTTTGAAATATACAGACGCTGTAGGTTCTAAAATTTATGGACTCTACAAGTTTTAAAATCTATGGATTTTATAGGTTTTAAAATCTATACACTCTGTAAGTATATCTACAGACTCTACAGGTATATCTATAGACTAACTTAGGATTGTATCTAAATTTAGATTTGTATAATTTTATTCTATAAATAATTCTCTTCATATCTCATCAATATTGAGCTTATGTTGTAAATAGATAATAACGTCTCTCTCCATATTTTGTGGAAGATCGAGATAAGCTAAAACATCTAATTTGTTATGTTGTTCTCCATATTAGGTGGAGAGAATATAAGATTTTTATTTCTAAATAAAGAGTTGGTTGGAAGCATGAGATTATAAATACAATCTCCCACACCATTTTAATCAATCTTGGTTATTAATAATACATTCTAAAACTTTGTGACATAAATCTAGTGTTCTAATTAAAATCTTCTTCCGAGGAATGAGCTGGCCACTCATTCCAAGGAAGATGGATAATTATATTGTTATTTATTTCTTTATGTAATTATGTTTTTGAATTGTTATTACTAATTTTTTTGATTTAAAGATTTATTTTCTATAAAGTTTGTTGTGAACTTGCACGTGTTTTTTGTGTTTATCATTTATTTTTACTTCAACAATTTACTTTCCTGCAAGTGAGATTTATTTTCTTGCAAGTGTGATTTAATTTATGCAAGTGTACTTTTTTCATTTCTACAATTATGATTTACTTTTTTACAAAGTGTGGTGTGATTTACTT
The DNA here is from genome assembly GCA_037957365.1 of Torreya grandis. Classification (NCBI taxonomy): domain Eukaryota; kingdom Viridiplantae; phylum Streptophyta; class Pinopsida; order Cupressales; family Taxaceae; genus Torreya; species Torreya grandis. The sequence goes on along the minus strand of JARHVA010004220.1, from coordinate 681,714 downwards.
TCCTGCAAGTGTGCTTTTCAATTCTTGCAAGTATGAAGTGTGGTAGAAGAGATCGATTGCTAAAGATTTATTTATTTTATTACATACAACCTTGGAAACCAACGTTGAATTAAGATTATTAAATGATGAATTGATGACTCATCATTTTTTGGCACCTTTGCTGGGGACACAGTGTTATTAGGAGATTCAAAATTTGTTAAAAGAATTGTCTAGTGGTAGTAGATAAACAAATTTATAGTGAGAGGGAATATCTCTTTACAAATTTTATAACAGGAGATACTTAGTTAATAGTTTTTTTAAATTTATTTTCTTGTAAAATAGATTAGAATTTATTTTCCTGTAACATGGATTAGAGTTTATTTTTATGCAAATAGATGTAAAATTTTAATTTCTACAATTTAAATTTAAATTTTTTAATTTCATGAAAAAATTCCCATGCCATACTAACGCTACTTTGTAGAAAATAACAACTACTAACACCATAAGAAAAATATTTAAACATTGATGCGAGTTGAAGGAAAAAAATGATGATCTAAAATAGTGTAAAAAATAGAGAAAATTGGGCTGAATTTCTACAGCTATTCACAAAGATGAATATGGAATTTATGTCCATGTGCTTAACATGTCTATTGAAGCATTAATCTGTCTATTGGAGGAAAAGAATTGAGATTGACTATATGGAGGATAAAATACAATTGCATTTTTTTCAAAACTGCCAACAAAAGATCACATAATTTTTAGGTCAGTTGAATTTAAAAATATTGCATGTGATTTTATTTTTATAATGAAATAAAGGAAAATAATCAATTAAGTTGATCTCATTATATTCTAATAAGGACTTGATAGATCATGCATGCATGAAGTTAGTTGCATAAATTTAGATTGCATGCATAAATCTAGGTGGAAAGATAACATACATGAAGTTAGTTGTATAAATTTAGATTGCATGCATAAATCTAGGTGGAAAGATGGCATGCATGAAGTTAGTTGCATAAATTTAGATTACATGCATAAATCTAGGTGGAAAGATAGCATGCATTAAGTTAGTTGTATGCATAAATTTAGAATGCATATAAATAAATCTCTATGCATGTGGGTCAACACATAAATCAAGTATTGCATATAAATAAATCTACATACATGTGGGTTAATTCATAGATCAAAAATTTCATGAAAATAAATCTCTATGCATGTCGATCAATGCACAAATCAAGCATTGCATGCAAATAAATCGCCATGCATAAAGTTAAAATAGATTCTATGTAGGTCAACAGATTTGACAAGAATAATAAAAGTGAATTATTGATGCTACTAATTCCTTGATATTTTACATCTAAATTTTAAGAATGCTAAATGAAGGCAAACACAAAAATTTTGTGGCTACAAGGAGAAGATTGAAGGTTTTATTTGAGTGCAGAAAAATAATGGTCAAAGAATATGAATGTTCTACATATATTGGATGGGTTAATGCTGATATGAATGTAAATGTTAATATAAATCACAAGGTTAAGACTGAGGTATTGACATTAGCATTATGAAAGAGACCTTCATACAATATTTGATTATTAAGACTAAAAAACCTTGATCTAATATAGTAGTAGCAACAAGGATATCGTACTGTACAATCTTATATATGAAGAATATTCAGGTATGTTTTTCTATACTCTATTTTAATTTTAATTTGGCATTTTCATACCATTTATCCATCAAATAGTATGCATATAAATCATAGGTCATTGTATATTCACTCTATCCATGCATTATTACTTAAGGTATGATAAATTTTTATAAGTTAATAGCTATTTTTAACTAATTTTTTAAAAATATCTATCATTATCCCTATGCATATCACAGTTAGACTTTCATACTCAACCTGTAAATAAAAAGATTTGATGACATTTATTTTTATTTCATTCCATCCATTAGTCAAACCCATATCCACCAATCATAATAATAGAACTTATCTGAAGGAGTTCTTGTTTCTATAATAAAAGTTTATTACATTTTTTGAACCACTAATCATTCTTACATAGGCTAAACTACATTCTTCCATGTATATTTAAATAATTCATTTTAATGATTTATTGTTAATATTTATATTTTTTTGACATTGCTGATATTATACTTGTTTGGAAAGATCTTGCTTATTTCTGATTTTTTACAAGATAGTTTCATTACAAGGAGTCATTCTGAAGATGAAAATTTATGTTCATGAATTCAACAAGTTGGGACATTATCTTGAATTATCTTTGATAATAACATGCAGTAAAATTAGTAAGTGTCTATAATCAGTTATTGGTCATCACTCCATAGACCAATGCTAGAGAATGTCAACATATAAAAAATTCCATGCACCATTTGTAAGAAATATGAAGATGCATAAAGTCTATAGCTAAGATTTTTCATGTCATCAATTTTCATAAAATTTTAAAAAAAATAACTAACAATGAAAACCCTCAAGCATTGTTGACAGTCTTGACTTGAAAATCAACTTAATGGTGGGCCAAGTACTAAAAAAATAAGCCTTGATTAGAAAACCCGTTTTATTGGGTAGTCAAGGGCAAATTTTTTTTTTTGGAAAAATTTAAAAATCAGCAATAGCTACTTTTCTCACCTAAAATAAATACTTAGTTGGTGACTTTTTATGCTCTCATTTTTAGTATTACTTGGGCTTCCATTATTCAAATATCTTTTTTAATATGCTCCATAGGGTTGACATCAAGAAAGACAAGACGAACTGAAGTTGTGCCAAGGTATTTAGTTTCTTTTATTTCACTTTTAAATTTATTTGTAAGTTTTGTTATTACATAAAGATCTATTTTTTCGGGAAGATGGAAAAAGAATTAAATATCACCACACTTTATAAATTTTTACATTGGCATGCATGAGAACATACATGAGATTAGGTATGTGAGAGAAGGAGAAAGAAAATAGTCTCAACAATAAATAAAGAATAGAGCTTAGTAAAATCAAGTTAATTATTTTGATAATGGTATATAGTTTTCAAAATTCTTCAGAGATTTCAAGCATCAAATTTTATTTTATGCTGAGAATTATTTTATGGTCAAAATAGAGTTATATAGGCATAACAAGAAATTTTCAACACAAGAACATGTTCTCACCTCATTTTTTTTTTAAAAAAAAAGAGGGAATCATGAGAATTCCACATAAGAACCTGTGTCAAAGAGAAATAAAGGATTGAAGAAAAAATTTCATATAAGAACCTATCCTTGACAAATGTATTTTATTGATCACTTTCATTGAAAACTTTTGACTATGAAATCCAAGAGGATTCTACAAGATAAAAAATCATTTTACTCATGCAAATTCAAATCTGGAAAGTCTATTACAAAATGAGAACATCTAACTCATGCATTTGTATCTTAAATAATTTTTTTTATAAAAAAATAACATGCATGAGGACATGTATGAGGTTAGGTGTGGGAGAGATGATGATACCATAAAATATCTCATTATATTCATGAAATAAAATTTTATTTCCTTGCATAAGAAGTGGATCTAAGTGTAGTTTCTAAACATATGATTTATTTAGAATGAGATAGAGAAGTATATCATGGTTATTTCTTTATAAATTGTTGTCTTCTTATTTATTGATAATTGTAACTAAATCTCTAATTTTTTTTGTTAATATGTATATATGCAGTCCACAATAAGCGATATTAGACATGAGTATGAGGTACCAACTAAATATAAACTTTGAGGCGAGCTACTGGTACTCTGGACATAAATATGGCTCACCTAGTCTAGCTACAAACTCACCCAGATTTACTATGGACTCACTCAGTTTATATCTATGAACTCAACCAGTAGCTCTACATCCATGTAGTTCATTGATTGAAGACTAGTTTAAAGCATCAAATATTAAAGAAGCCATCATAGTCATCAACAGTTCAAAGAATACAACTTGAAGAAAATCTACAGACTTTGTAAGTTCTAAAATCTATGAACTTTATAGGTCTAAAATCTATAGACTCTGCAAGTTCTAAAATCTACAGACTCTGCAAGCTCTAAAATCTATAGACTCTATAGGTTCTAAAATCTATAGATTCTACAAGTTTGAAATCTATGGACTCTACAAGTTTTGAGATCTATGAACTCTACATGTTTTAAAATTTATAGACTCTATAGTTTTTAAAATCTATAAAATCTACAAGTATATCTATGGACTATGCAGGTATATCTATGGTTTGTGCAGGTCTATCTACAGATTAACTTAAGATTATATCTAAATTTAGGTTTGTATAATTTTATTTCATAAATAATTATCTTTATATTTCATGAATATTAAGCTTATGTTATAAATAAATAATAATGTCTCTCTCTATATTTTGTGAAAGATCAAGATAAGCTAGAATATCTAATTTATTATGTTGTTATCCATATTAGATGGAGAATATCTCAGATTATTATTCCTAAATAAGGATTTGGTTGGAATCATGAGATTATAAATGCAACCTCCACACCATTGTAGTCAATATTGGTTATCAATAATACATTCTAAAATTTTGTAACATAAATTCAGTGTTCTGATTAAAATCCTCTTCCAAGGAATAAGCTAGCCACTCATTCCAAGGAAGATGGATAAATGTATTTTTTTTTTAATGTAATTATGTGAATTGTTATTATTATTTTTTTATGTAAACATTTATTTTTTGTAAAGTTTATTGTGAACTTGGATGTGTTTTTTATGTTTATTATTTATTTTTACTTCAGTAATTTACTTTTGTGCAAGTGTGATTTACTTTCTTGCAAGTGTGATTTAATTTCTGCAAGTGTGCTTTTCTATTTCTACAAGTGTGATTTATTTTTCTATAAAGTGTGGTGTGATTTACTTTCCTGCAAGTGTGCTTTTCAATTCCTACAAGTGTGGAGTGTGGTAGAAGAGATTGGTTCCTAAGGATCTCTTTCTCCTATTGCATAGAACTTTGGACACTAGCACTAGATTGACATTATTAAATGATGAATTGATGACTCATCATACATCTATATTTTTTCATCTTTCTGTCCTAGAACTACCTCTATATCATGATTAGATGTATTAGTGTAAATATGGAAGGGTTGTTACCAATTAAGTCTTATTAGGACTAGGGTAAAACTCAGTTTTTCCTTAATAGTCTCAAAAGCTTGTTGGCAATCTAGACTCTAAATAAACTCACTCTCTTTTATTAGCAAGGAAAACATAAGAACAAAATTTTTGCTAAAATAGTCTATAAAACTTTTGCAATATCTTGCATGACCTAAGGGGATTTTGATATTAGTCTAGTTTTGAGGAGTAGGTAAGTTTGAAATGAATTCAATTTTCTTTGGATCCACCTAGATTCTTTTTATAGAAATATGATGTTCTATAACTATCCCTTCTTCTACCACAATCATGTATTTTTCATGGCTCAAGGACAGATGGTGTTCTTCACATATTTTCATTACTTTGCTTAGATTATTCCAACTTTTATCAAAGGATTATCTATGAATGGTGAAATCATCTATGTATATTTCTACATATTCATTGATAAAATCTAAAAATATGGCTAAGACTACTCATTAGAAGGTAGTAGATACATTGCACAAACAAAAATACAATACCCTATATGCAAATATCTCCTATGGAAAAGTGAAGGTTATTTTATCCTGATCTTTAGGTGCCACTTGTATCTAATTATACCCAATAAAACCATCCAAGAAAGAGAAGTATCTTTTCCTAGCCAAGTTGTCAAGTACTTGGTCAATAAAGGGTAAAGAAAAATAATTTTTCATTGTTAATTTGTTCAATTCCATATAGTCTATGAAAACTCTCCATTTACCATTTTTATTAGAAATAATAACCAAGGAAAAGATCCACTTGATTTCCGAGATAGGATAGATTAATCCAACTTCTAATAATTTTTTCTATTTCAACTCTACCAATGTCTCTTAAGGTAGGATTAATTCTTCTCTAAGGTTGCCTGACTAGTTTAATGTTCTATATGTATATATGATGGGTGAATACACTTGAATGGATTCCCTTCATGTCTTTATATTCCTAAAAAAAATATTTAGTATGTTCTTGAAGTACATCAAATACTTTTACTTCTTGATCATCTGTCAACTATTTATTTATGTTGAGTAGCTTCCCTAGTGCTACTATTATTTACTTAGTGCTTGGATGAGAAGAATCTATTTATTTGAATTCACTAATTAAAGATTTGAGATGACAAGGATGTGGCAACAACATATGGAATGTGATATCTTTGACAATTTTTTCTCCTAGATAAATCACTCTAGCTAGATGACAACAAAAGGCTATCAAAAAAGCATTTTCACCTTCATGTGCCCATTGCATAACACTGTATTGGATGTCCCTATGGTTATATATAGTGTTCTAATAGGTGGTACATGATGGATGTTTATAAGGATAGGAATATCTTTCTTTATAGGTTGCTTTGTTTAAGTCTATAGTGTTGAGCATGGTCATTGATGTTAAGTTATCATTGATGTCAAAGAGAGCATGAGATACTAATATACTAATGATAAAGAAGTTATGTTTGATATCTTGGGGAATATATAGCACATTTTCAAGTTTTTAAGGAAAAAAATAAGTTGTGAAGCATCCATAGATATCTTGGTGAAGTTTTAGTGTGTCACTTGATCATTTAGAATAATAAACATGTATTTTCTAGCTTAAGAGAATTCAGACTGTCACTACGTGTCATGTAGATATAAATGAACCAACAAGTTTGTGCTTTTATTACTAGTACTAAAAAATTCAACTAAGTTCAAAGGATTTCATGGAGATGTTGTCTATAGTTTCAAGAATGTACTCTAAAGAGATGGACTCTTGAAGTGTTTTCTAGCTCAAGTTATAAACCTTCAAAGTTACTCTTATAGACTATGATGGGATAGAGACCATCAAGTTTAACTTCATTAAAGTATAAGGTCATTAGTCAGTAGATATAATGGTGATCATTCATCATCTAGATCTTGATCCAATAGTGTGTATGAATTCAAATTATTAAAGGTTCTTGAGATTAAACGTGTTTATGACATGTGTCTCAATCTCATTAAGTTGACAATATATCAATGATTCATGGGTGTTTATACAAATAGATATCAATGGTGTAGTTCAAGTCAAAGATACAAATGTGTAGAAGGCATGTAGAACTACTAATTAGCACAATCACATGAGCTATGATCTAAGATCAACGATGAGCATTGTAAGGTAAAGATCGAGATACTACTCAAGCAATCAATAGTGCATGTTTGTTCAAAGTTTCTAGGAAGCATAAGATGAGGTTAAGGTACTTGATGTTTAGTGTCTAAATAGTGACTATTAGAATTTGAATATTTGAATTAATGAGGGAAAACTATTACTCAGTTAACTATATCTTTTGATCTAAGAAAAATTTCTTCATGCAGTAAAAGGTAAATTTATAAAGGACTTCAAGATACATCTATAAAATATAATTAGAAGGCTTTAATGTTTGTACAAGTGAATATATGGAGCTTAAAAGTTGAATATTTTTTCTTTCATGGTGTCACTATGTACATAATATTGTTCAAGTAATTTTTTCTTTAGCAAAATTTTTTTTAGTGGATCTATTCACATGAAGATGTCACAAGGGTTATATGGAGTGGACCCATACATTTGAAAGTGATCTTATGTTCTTAATTTTCTCAATGAAGTGATAAATGGGTGAATAGGTCTCCATGAGACCTATAAGGGATACTAATACATAATTAAAAGGTGTAGCTACTTAAGTGTGACCCATAGATGTTATGGTCAACCTATGGGGATGAATTTGAGATATATGTTAGCATGTTAGATGTCTTAAGGATTAAGGCAAGTATTATGGCTGACCTAGATGTTGATATTCATGAATACTCTATAAAAGATAAAGATCAAAGTAATGGTTCCTATACTTGGATGTGCATGTGTTGAGATAACAAAATATAGTGAAGAAATAAAGAGATTATAAGAATGTGCTTAATAGATGGATTGAAGTACATAGCAGATTGAGGATGAGTGAAGAAGACTAGAGAGATATAAAAGAGGTGTTTAGATGCATTACTTATATGAATAAGTTTGAGTGTGTGTGATGAGTTGAAATAAATGTGTTAAACATTGTTTCTCCAATCAAATTGATCTGTAAATAGAATTTTAGAGCTATTGATTTCATAGGTGTTGTGTGGGTGCTCAACATTTAGAACAAGTGGTTATTTATTCATACTTAGGGGTGGGTGATCCTTGTGAAGTGATTAATTTACTAAAATGTATCATGTTCTTGATCATCTTATAGGATAAGTAGTCCATATGTTTACAGAATTGAGAGTGAATTTTATTTCCTAAGAGGGTTTCTCACATTGATCTTGTGTTATGTGTGTGATCTTGCATCATCTGGATTATTTATTGTTCTGAACATATTGTATGATTTATGAATGCTTATGTTCATTGATTAAGAGTTTCAAGGGATTAAAATTAAAGTTTGAAATATCTTACATCACTAATTCACCTCCTCTCAGTGATTGTACCTCTAATAATTGGTATTAGAGCTAAGACCTTTATTGCAAGTTTAACCACTTGAAGGTGATCTAAGGTACAATATGGCAAGTCAACATATATATGGTTTCTCTGCTAAGAAAGTGCCATTATTCAATAGGTCAAATTATTATTTTTAGAGTATAAGGATGAGGACATGCATTATGTCTCTAGGGTTTGATATTTGACAATCTATCATGGATGGCTATACTACACCAACTAGTGTTGCTGACAAGAAGTTGAGTGAGAATAATTAAAAAGCTATGAATGCTATAATTTGTGGTCTATTTGAGGTTGAGTTCATCAAAGTGATCCATTGCAAGTCTACTAAGGAAATTTGGGTCAAATTATAGACTATTTATGAAGGAGACTCTAAGGTAAAACTAGCTAAGTTATAGACCTACCACAGGCAATTTGAAGGTCTAAAAATGAAGGAAGAAGATACTATGGCATCCTATTTTCTAGGGCTTGATGAGGTAGTAAACATGATTAGAGGTATTATAGAGGTAATTGATGAAGCTACTATAGTATAGAAGGTATTGATGACTATTACACTCAAGTTTGATTCAAATGTTTTTGTTGTAGAAGAAATTCATGATCTGACTTAGATGAAATTAGATGAAATACATGACACCCTTACTACTATGAGATGAGTGTTGATAAGGATAGAGCTCTTAAGAAGGAAGCAACCTTCAAGGTGATCAAGGAGACAAAATCCAAGAAGAACAAGTTAATTCTTAAATATTTTAATCTTAATAAATATCAACTTGAAGCCATGGCTTTAAGAAAATTGAATGTAGGATTAGGTAAGTATGAAGGAAAACTTCCTTTAAAATGTTTTTCATGTGGTAAAGTTTCTCATTTTACAACTATATGTCCAGGTAAAGACAAGTTTGAAATTAAATAAGCTCATAAGGAATCTCATGAGGATGAACATAAGAAATTTGAGGGTCCTATCAAGTACATAAAGTTTTTCAGTAAGGAAAATGGAAAGATGGAATCATACAAGTGTAGTAAGAGCCTTTACCATGAAGAAAACAATAACTCATCTGCAGAAGAAGTAAACACATCTAACACTGATGATTATTTATAGAATGAGAACATAGAGACATTGTTTATAGATCTTAATGATGATGATGGTGAATGTTCTTTAAGCAAATATTTATTTTGTGGATATTCTCATAGGAATAAGATGAGAAATTCACTCTTGAAGATAAATATCTAGATACTATGGTAGAAATGAAGATACTACAAAGAAAGAATATAAAATAAGATTCTTTGATCAATTCATATGAGGAGAAAATTGAAATTTTTGAAGGAAGAGTGAGTATGAAGTCAAGGAGTATGATGAGATCACACAACTTAAAACTCAAGTTTGTACTCTTAATGAAGAAGTAAAGAGTAAGGATGAAGAATGTATCATGTATCAATAAGAGATAGAGTCTTTGTAGATGGAACTAAACCAAGCCATGAGTAAAGATACAGTTGATGATTCAGATAATAAGGATGAATTGATGAATGATCCTAAATATATGAATATTGATAAGAAAAATAACAAAGAGATGATGTCATAAATCAAGGACTATGAAAAATAATTCAACATGTTTGAATCAAGAATGAATGATGACACTAGGAAACATGAAGATACTATTAAGCATCTCAACAGTTAATTAGAAACTATCTACAAGCCTAAAAACCAAATAAGATGAGAGATTAAGGTATGTGATTGAAATTTAGTCATTAAAATCCAAGTTAGACAAGACATATTGTAAGGTGAAGTCATTTGTGAAGTTTGAAAAGAGATCAAATGATCTTAACAATATTTTGAGTAGTGAAGCATGCAAGTGATATAACTAGTCTTAATAAAAAAGAAGAATAAAAGCATGTAAGTTAAGACAAGATAAAGGCTAATGTGAACAAGAATAATCAAACTTTGAATATCAATCATCAATCAAGGAATGAAGGAGATGGTAAAATGAATACAAATTAGATTACACAATTGAATGCTATGAGGTATGAAAATTTCAATGGTCATTATTACTTCTGCAATGAGTTTGGTCATAGGTAAAAATATTGTAAAAGATACTCAAGGAATGAATTTACATGGAATTATGAGCAAGACAATGGTAAGCATGAATAAAATCATCACTCAAGACAGTCAATAGGTTCACAAGGAAAGAATGACATATTTTTCTACAAATGTCAAGGATTTGGTCATATTGTAAAGTGTTGTAATATCTTCATCAAGGACCAAATGATTAGGTACATAATCATGAAACTTCAATATCAAAAGGTATGTATAATTTAAGAAACTTTATTTATTTCAAATGTCATGAGAGAGGTCACATAGCAAGATTCTACAAGAATGATAAGTATTCTACTTCAAAGATTATCAATCCTATCATGAAGAGAAGGAGCCATAATGAATGGAGTCCAAAGAAGGTAAATGAAAAATAGGATTAAAATGGATTATTTTTCATGATAGAACATGGAAAAATTTCAATTATTAAGGAACAAGCCTTATCTACCGAAATAGATAAGGAAATCAGGCAAGATCCTAAGATAAAAGAAAAGAATAAGGTTGAGAACTCGTTATAAGTCAATCTAAAGATGAAGGACTGCAAGTCAAGTGAGAGAATAGAGATATGGGAGTATTTTGAGTTTTGGGATCTTTAGAACCTCTATGACAAGTGGGTGTCTCTACATATGATTCTTAGGAGACATATTTCATTCAATACAAAGGTATGTTCTTTTCAAATTTGAAAATATGCAATATGTGTTTGGCTAAGGGGTAGATAACTCAGTTAGCTTGAGTGTCTTGAATAAGATGTGCATGATGTAAGTGTGAACATGTGTGAATATGTATACTACAGTTATGATTTCAAGAAGACTAACATGATGACTTGATTAAACCAAGTCATGTATTTTGACAAGGTATTAAATCTTCATGCATGAGCAAAAAGAGCTTGTGAGTTCTGTAGGTAGACACGTCCAAGGATAAAAAAATCCCAAGTTCATATTGATGTATATCAAATAAAAAATGACATGAGATTGAGCTTGATGTTAGGGGGAGATTTCTAAGCTCTATGAGTAGTTTTTTAGGTCCAAGGATTAGAGAAGTTCAAGTTTAGTTTGGTGCATGTCAAAGGGGGAGAAATTGATTCATATGCTTAAAAATATGTAAGTTTTATGAGAATATTAAATAGTATTTGAATGCATACATAATGTTAAGGAATGATTGTTGACATGTTGTGGAAGAGACCCTTTGTCATTAATGTCAAAGGGGAAAAAAATCAAAATGAAGAAGTTCAAATAAGTAAAAAGTCATTCTGAGGGTGTTTTGTCATCAATGACAAAGGGGGAGATTATTGAGCATGTTCATTGATGTTTTCATTTATGTCAAAGAGAGCATGAGATACTAATGAATTAATGACAAAGAAGTTATCTTTGATAGCTTGGACAATACATAGCACATTTATAGGTCTGTAAGGACAAAGAAGAAGTTGTGAGGTATCTATAGATGTCTTGGTGAAGTTATGGTGTGTTCACTTGATCATTTGGAATGAGAAACATGCACCTTCTACTTTAAGAGAAGCCAGACCATCACTGCATGTCATATAGATATGAATGAGCTAGTAAGTTTGTGCATTTATTTTAGGTACTCAAAAAGTCAACCAAGGTCAAAGGATTTTATGGAGATATTATCAATAGTGCCAAGAAGGTACTCTAAATATTTGGACTCTTGGAGTGTTTTATAGCTCAAGTTATAAACCTTCAAAGTTGTTCTTGTAGACTATGATGGGCTAGAGACCATCAAGTTTAACTTCATTGAAGTCTGAGGTCACTAGTCAGTTGATATAATAGTGAGCATTTATTATCCAAATCTTGATCCAATGGTTTGCATGAAGTCAAATTGTTAAAGGTTCATGAGATTAAATGCTCTTGTGACATGTGTCTCAATCTCATTGAGTTGATAGTAGATCAATGGTTCATACATATAGATATTGATGGTGTGGGTTGAGTTAAAGAGTCAAATGTGCAGAAGGCACGTAGAGTTACCAAGTGGCACATTCATGGGAGATCTAATCTAAGATCAACAATGAGCATTGCAAGCTAATTATCAAGCTAATCTAGAAGTGATCAATGATACATGTTTTTTCAAAGTTGCCAAGAAGCACAATATGAGGTTAAGGTGCTAAATTTTTAGTGTCTTAATAGTGACCATTGGAATTTGAATATTCAAATTAATGAGGGAAAACTAGTGCTCAATTTTTTAGATATATATTTTGATCTAGGAATTTTTTTTTGATATAGTAAAAAGAAAAGTTGTAAAAGACTTCAAGATACATCCAAAGAATATAATTAAAAGGTTTGAATGTTTGTACAAGTGAAGATATGGAGATTTAGAGTTAACTATATATTCATTCATGGTGTTACTATGTATAGAATATTATTCAAGCAATTTGTGCTTTAGCAGAAGAGTGTTTTGGCAGATGTATTCACATGAAGATGTCATAAGGGTTATATAGAGTGGACCCATATAGTTGAAAGTGATCCTTTGTTTTTAATTTTCTTGATGAAGTGCTAAGTGGGTAAATAGGTCTTCATGAGACCTATAAGGGCTTCTAAGGCCTAATTAAAAAGCATAGCTACTTAAGTGTGACCCATAGATGCTATGACCAACCTATGGGGATGAATTTGAGATATGCGTTAGAATGTTAGATGTCTTAAAGATTAAGGAAAGTATTATGGCCAACCTATATGTTGATATTCTTTAAGACTCTATAAAAGGTAAAGACCAAGGTAATAATTTATAGACTTGGATGTTCATGTGTTGAGAGAATATAAGATAGTGTTGAAGGAATGAGATTGGAGGGAGTGTACTTAGTGGATGGATTGAAGTACATAACAGATTAAGGAGTGAAGAAGACTAGAGAGATCCAAAATAGGTGTTTGGATGCATTACTTGTATGATAAAGTCTGAGTGTGTGTGATGAGTTGAAAGAGAGGTGTTAAACATTGTTTCTCCAATCAAATTGATCTATAATCAGAATTCTGGAGCCATTGATTTCATAGGTGTTGTGTAGGTGCCCAACATCTATAACAAATGGGTACTTGTTCATACTTAGGGGTGGGTTATCCTTATGAAGTGGGTGCTTCATTAAAATGTCTCATGTTTTTTATAACCTTAGAAGACAAGTAGTCCATGTGTTTACAAGTCTGAGAGTAGATTTTATTCCCCAAGAGGGTTTCCCACATTGTGTTATGTGTGTGATCTTGCTTCATCTTGATTATTCATTATTATGAACATCTTGTATGATTTATTAATGATTATGGTCATTTATTAAGAGTTTTAAAAGATTAAAATTAAATTTTGAAATATCCTTGCATCAATGATTCACCCACCTCTCAGTGATTGTACCTCCAACACATAGCTAGTCAGATAAAGTATGTAGATGGATTGATAAGGTCTGTAGCTAGACTGTCAAATTCAATATCATTCTTGATAATTCTTGTTAATTCATACTATATTTATACCATGTGATGAATGATTATGACCATATCTATAGAGGAGGTACTATCACATTTTTCTTCAGGTTTATCTACCCATAACTATTTTACAAGATTAATTGATGATTGTACAAATGGATATGGAAAACTAAGATTTACTTTAAGACCATTTGAGATGGTCATATCTCCTGATCTAAAATCAATCAAAGCTACCATTTTTACTAATCAAGGCATTCCTAAAGTAAATGGGTATCCAATTTGTTTATTTTTAGGCTGGAGAATAATAAAATCAACTGGGTACTCCCATGACTCTATAGTTACTATTATATCCTCTATGATGCCCTTTGGTTTGGTAGTGGAATGATCTTCCATTTATAATATTATGGTGGTGGGTTTCATACCTATTAGAGAGATATTTTTCATAGTGTCAGTAGTCATTACATTAATAACAACTCCTAAGCCCTCCAATATATTTGGTGTCTCTTTATTTCCAATCATTACATAAATGACATGAATTCTTAGGTCCCTATACTTAGGTAGAAGTAACTTACCTTTTAATAAATTAGCAAGCTTGCCATATACTTTTAGTCTTATGATATTGTCTTTTCCTGCCAGGTGTCTTAATGCACAAATTTTTGATTACTTGATTGAGTTATGGGATGTCCCTAATGGCTTGTAATAATGGAATTTCTATGTTGAGATTTTGAGCTCTTAAATCATTTTAGATTCTCTTTTATCTTCCACTTCCTTAAATTTTTTTAGAAAGGGAACAAGTGGAGAATTTATGGTAACTTCCTCTATTTTTTTAATTTTCTCTACTAACTCTTCTTAATTAACTAGTTGAGTTTGTTGACTTGTTTTTTCATGAGACATTTCTCTGATGATAATCTAAGGTTCTTGTAATATTTTTTCTAACCTGATATTTGTGTCTACACATTCAATAACACCTATCCCTATAATTTCACCTTGTTAATTAATATAAGCCTACATATTCTTTGGATTTACTACTAGCTGGGCAGGTAGCTAAGGTTGGTTTACTTGTTATATGGAGGGTGCTTAAGTTCCCATAGGATCCATGAATGCTTGTTATTGTGAAAACCTTCTTTGTTGTTTATATTTTGGGTTAAGGTTCCAATGTTGTTTTACCCAAGGTTTTGATGAGATTGGGGTATCCAAGTATGTTGAATAGGTTGGGGCATCATCTATAGTTTTGGATTCCATTCATGGTTGCCCAAGTGAAGTGGTGTTTCCCAAACTCGTCGAGGTGCATGACATTGTGTACAAGAAATCCTTTAGCCAATATGTTGTGGTTGATTTTGTGAGAAGACATTTCTTTGTCTTTGCACATAGTTTACTTCTTATATGGTTTGTATATTATGTGTAATCTAGTTCTTACGAGTAGGAAGGTGATTACAATTTCATGTATCATGATCCTAGGCATCACATATTCTACAAATTTTTGTTTTGTCTAGAGGATAATCCCTAAGTTCATGTTTTAAGTTTGTACTTTGTGTAATAGATTTATAGTGGTTCAGTGTTAGATTTAGCTTTGTGTTACAATCTATCTAATGTTATGTTCAGGTGAAACAATATATCTATTTTTAAATTTACTAGTTCCTCCATGAGTTGGTTCACATCAATAAATTTCCTTAATTTTTTATAGGTACAATCACTAAGAGGAGGGTGAATCAGTGAAACCAAATATGTGATCTCTCTATTCACAGTTGTAGTAAATCATGCTACTTGATGGAAACTCAACTTGTCATACCTTAAATGTACAATGTTTTTCAAAGTGTCTTTTATCATGATATTTGAAGCACTCAATATTACTCACACCTTTTGACTGATGACCCCCATCATAGTTTCATGCAAATTCATTTTTAACAGGTCTTCTACATTCTCTAGCTCTATTCCCAAACTGATTAAAAGTATAGAAGTAACCATTAAAAGTTACATACCTCATCACATTTGGCTGTCTAATCTAATTTATATTCAATCTATTTACACCATCATTCATTGTTTGATGATTTGTATTCAAATTCTAATTTTCCTTGTTCACATTAGTCTTCATCTTGTCTTGAGTTGTAGTCGTTAGTTCTTCTTTGTATCTAAGACCAGTTCTATCCATTACATGATTTTGATCATTCAAAATATTTTATAGATCACTTGAGTTATTTTCAAATCTCAAAAATGAGATCAAATTACTAGATACCTTCTCTAACTCAAATTTTAATGACTCATTTTCAATTACATACCTTGCACATTCATCTTCTTTAGATTTTAGGCTTGTAGACAAAATTTCCAATTGATAACTAAGATGCTTGACCATATCTTAGTGTTCCTTGTCATCTTCATCCATTATTACCTCAAACACACTAAATTGATTCTCAAAGTTCTTGATATTATATTTCATCTTCTTATCGATCTTATTCTCAATCTTCGGTTCTTCATGAGTATTAGTCAATATTTTATCATAGTCCAACTCATCTTCATAATCATTTGAATTACTCCAAGTAGACTCCTTTTTCTATGAACAACTTCCTTCCTCAGCCATGAAAAGGGATCTATCTTCAACAGGACCATCATCTTCATGGTCATACTCTAATTCATTGTCTTCACTCTCATCTGATGAGCTGCAATCTTCTTTAGTGTAGAGACTCTTTTTATCCTGAAAGTACTTCTTGTTATCAAATGTTATGAATCCCTTCTTGCTTTTATTAGACCTGAAAGATATCTTTCCATCATCATGTCCTTGATCATGTTCTTCATCATCATACTTCTTATACTTATGAGGGCACTTATTATCAAAATTTCCTATCTCACCACAATTGAAGCATTTGAGAGGTAGTTTACCTTTATTCTTTATTGAACCTATTATCAATTTCCTTGAAATTAAAGTAATTAGTTTATCCTCATTTATATTTGTAATGCCATCCTCCTTGAGTATCTTACCTTGAAATTTCTTCTTTGTCTTCATTTCAATCTTGAAAGCTACTTCCTTCTTTGGTGGTATATCATCATTCTTACTCATCTCATAGGCAGTAAGGGTGCCATGCAATTGATATATCTTCAATTGAGTAATATCATGAATTTTTTCTATAGAAGATACTTTCAAATCAAATTTGAGGGATAGAGACCTTAATACCTTTTGAAAAATAGTAGCCTCTTCAAGGTTCTCTTTAAGACCTCTAATAATGTTCACAATTTCATCAAATCTCTACAGAAAGGATGCCACATAATCTTCTTTTTTCATATTAAGACTTTTAAATTGCCTTCTGTGAGTCTACAACTTAGAAAGATTAACCTTTGAATCTCCTTCATAAATGATCTGCATTTTTTCCCATATCTCTTTACTAGATTTATAATGGATTACCTTAGTGTATTCAGTCTCTAAAAGACCACAAGTAATAACATTCATTTCCTTGAAATTAATCTCAAAAAACTTCTTGTCTATTGCACTAGATGGAGGAATAGTAGGAGAAACATAACCATCCAAAATAGATTGCCATACATCAAACCTTAAGGATATAATGTACTTCCTCATCCTAGAACTCCAAAATGCATAATTAGATCCATTGAACATCGATACTTGCTTAGTAGATAAACCTCCTTGATGACTACCCATATTGTACCTTGGATCCCCTTCAAGTTAATAAGCCTTTGGCAAAGGACCTACTTTGATACCAATTGTTAGAAGTACAATCACTGAGAGGGGGAGTGAATCAGTGAGCCTAGATATTTAAATTACAATTATAGTCCTTTAAAATTATTTAAGCATATATCAACTTGATCAAGCAACATTAACATGATATCTCTTTCATTCAATGCATACATAAGATCAAACACATAACACATAGTTCCTATAAGAAACCCTCATGGGGAATAAAATCCACTCTTAAGCGTTCAACACAAATCGACTACTGTCCTATAATAAATAAAAAATAAGAGATTGGTTAACTCCTTTATACCAATAAACTTTGATCATATCCTCCTAACCAAAGATCTTTAGTGAAACACCTATTCCATAAGGAGTAACTGCCCCTAAGGAAGATCAAGTCCTTTAGGACCCCCTTAAAGTGAACACCTCCACATTAAAATTAATGTCTTCAAAACCTAATGATGGATCTCTATTTATCTAACCCCTACACAAACTTCCTATCTATCTCATACAAGCCTCTCACATATGCATGCCACAATCTCTCTTCTTCTTTACTTAAACTATCCTCATATGCACACTCAGACCTCTTTGCATATACTCAAACTACAAGAGCACTATTTGGACACTAGAAACATGACCTATAATTCATACACATAATCCTGAATATTATTCACTCATTAAATCATTAATTGGGCACTCTACCTCTCTTTCACTCCAAAAAACTTATAACACCTTGCACTCTCTCACAAGTCTTCCACACAAAAATATTGCATCTAAGTGTAGAAACTAATACATTTGGTTTCAATATATATAGAGAAATCATGAATTAACAATTCAAATTATTTCCTTTTCAACCACAAAACATGCATTCACCCTTAAGGCATCTCACATGGGTCACACTTAAGCACAATCCACTTTCAAATAGGCCTAAGTCACTTTTAGGGTCCTATGGAGACCCATTCAACTCTTTAACACTTCTCTAAGGAAAATAAGAAAAAATGACAACTTTTAAAACTCATGAACCATGAAAAATGATATATATGTCCCCCTTAAGTGTCTATATCCATCAGAGCATCCTTTTGCTTAAGCACAAAATGATTTAAACTATATTTTTTGCACACAGTCACCTTCTAAGCCTTTACTCATACAACATATGATTGGTAAATCCTTCATAATACACATATATCATAATTATGGAGTCTAAAACACTCAAATATAGATAATTCATCATGAAACATTGAAACAACATCAATAAAGCTTAATTACTCTTCTCAAGTCACTTTCAGAACAAGCACAAACACACAGTAAAATTTAAAGCTTAGAATATTTGTTTGTACGCACTTCTAGATCTTCAAATCCATATCTACATATGGAGTCCTATACCACTTTTATTTTTACTACATGGTCAAATTTATTTTAGATCAAAAAATATTACTCAAAAACTAGACACTAGTTTTTACCTTGTTAAATTCAAATATTTAAATGTCAATGGTCATAGTTAAACTTTGAACACTATGCTCTCATCTCATGTCCTCGATGCTTAGATCAAATATGCACCATATATCTTGTTTAATCTTCAACACATAGGAACTGATGCTCAAATGTTAAACCTTGAACATGTAGACCTCATCTCATGCATTCTTGTAAGTTTGACTCAACATACTCCATCAATATTTTGTACGTAGCTCAGTATTTAACACAGATAAAAAAACTATCACTTTGAACTATTGAATTTAATACACACCATTTATCTCTATCTGTATGATCTCTTACTTCTCATTGATCCTTGAAAGAAGCTCGATCTTTATCTTTGCTCAGCATTAAACATAGAACACTTGGCACTATCTCGTTGCTTCTTAAAATCTTAGAGCACATGTGCTCCACCAATATTCTAAGACTTGATCAAAAGTTACCTTGTGTAAAATTGACTATGGGCACCATTTCAATATGCCTGAGAAGCCAATTTTGAACCTCAATAACTTTTACTATGCTTAGATGCATGACCTCAAATTTGGACCATATGATCTCCTCACATAAGAGAATCCATCCATATAAAAAATTGCTCCTAGAATATCTATGTGTTCAATATATAATTCCATTAATCTAATCACTTTGAATTTTATACCACAGATCCAACTATGTCAAAACTTTCTTGAGAGGCCAACTTTACACTTACATAACTTTAGTTGTGCTTCAGTTTATAACCTAAAATTTAGTGCAAATCAACTAGTCTAAAAAATAAACAAACCCATATAATCATCTTGATATAAAACATCCACACATGTGATATATTCCATCATTAAAATTATTACTCAAGTTTTATTTCCACATTTCAAATTTGGCTAAGTATGGGAAAACACTATAAAAATGCCTAAGAACTCAACTTTGCACTTGCATATCTTTGACTGCACCTAGGTGCATGACCTAAGATTTAGTGCATAGAAACTAGGTAAAAATGTGATCACAATCATATGAACAAATTTCCTTAACTAATCCACACATGGAAATGGTGATGCCAATAAACTACTTACTCAAATTTTATGCCACTGCACCCAAAATGTCTAAATGAAAACTATGGACTACCAAATAAATTCCAATTATGCACACAAGCTCTCCAATCATATAAAACCTCTTATAATACACCTTTCACATGATAAAAACTCCATACTCATTCCTAGACATCTCTAGCCATTTCAACTCTAAAGATCAACCAAGCCTCCTTCAAGCATACTAGGACAAACACATTGCATACTTTGTCATTGTCACTTAGGATAACAAGGTAATTAATCCACTCACTAAGACACCTCCATGACATCACCATGACATAATTGAAAACTCTCCAACATATTTTACCTCTCCTACTACTAGGTTTTGTCCTAGAGTAGTTAGTACATAATTGTGTAATCTATTGCAAGTCTAATTTGGTAATATCTCCCTTCCCCATAAGATTAAAAGAATCCCTAGAGGAATCATCCAATACTTTAAGGAAAATAGTTTTTATTACTTCCTCAGATAGCTCATATCCACACCTATTATGGGAAAAATCAAACTGGTCTAGATAATCTTAAGTTTCTCATCTTCATTCTATTTTATATTAAATAATTCTTCTTTTATATCATTAACCCTATAGTAATCTTGGTATTTATTTAGGAATATTATTTCCATTTATCTCCAATTGTTGATAGAGTTTCCTGTTAGGCCCATAAACCACCTCATTGCTCCTTCCTTCAAGGTAGATGGAAATAATTTCAGCTTTTAATTATCTGGAGTGTAATCATTGGTTTGGTAGAGAAATTTGAATTCAAAGAGGAATTGGTCTAGGTCTTCAATGGATAGACCTCTAAAGGTAGGTAGATTTGATGGGGAAATATTTTTCATTGTTGTACTATCATCATTGTCAAAGATGACGAGGTAAGATAAAGTATTATCAAGAGTATTCCTATGAGGGTTTTTTACATGACCTACATTTCTATTTTTCCACTGTAAATAAATTTCTATTGAGAGGAGGGGATCCTTCAAGGTCTTTTGGATATTCACTGTCTAAAATTTCTATTTTTGTAGATGAAGATTCCTCTAGATCTTGGGATGTACTTCCAAAAGAATCTCTTATTGCTTTCTTAAAGCTCTTTGTATTTTATGAAAGTACCTTTATTCTCTCCCCTAAAAGATGAGGATCTTTTGGAACAAACCTTCCTTATGAATCACTTTGCCTACTCAGATAATTTTAATTGACAAGAGAGTAATTTTTATTATATTTTTGGTTTTTTACTGTTTATTTAAGATTTTAAATTACTAACACTTTATAAGAACTCCCTGATAAAAATGCTAAAAATGATGGATGTCATTGTCATCCCTTAATTTAACTAATCTATGTTGGTGTCATTAATTACTAGGGCCAATGTCCAATGTTGTCTACAACAAAATATTTATTAAGTTAAGCTAACAATGTTTGTTGAGAGTTTTTTGAAGTTGATCAATCTTAAGTTTCTACTTCCTAAAGTTTAAAGTAAGTGTTAAAAGAAACACACATGCTTAGAAAGTAAACACACCAAACTAAATGAAATGCTTAAAATAAATCACACAATGATGTTGAAAAGTAAACACGCTAAAATTAAAGATCAAATCCACACTGAAGTTAAGTTTTAGAATTAATATTACTAAAATTAAATAAATGATAAATGTTCATTTAAATCATAAAGCACACACACAAACACAAACACATTAATAGTATATTTGACCTATAGGTGTAGACACCAAAAATCTACACTTATGATTTTGAATATCAAAAATACCCTTGGACCTACCCTATGACCCCCTTGGGACAAACCTACACCTATCAGGATTAAACCAACCAATTTTTACTCAGTTTCACCTAACTAAATAACCCTGGCCTTCAGGACCCTATCCCTATCAGGGTGATCATCAAAAATCAAACTTGGAAACCATTGACCATAGATGGTTAGTGTCCACCTTTTAGCCAAGAGCATGCAAGCTCCACTAACCCATTACTAAATATAACCTTGTCTAATTTGTGTTACAAACCTTTGCATGAATAAATTATATTTAGATGAACCACTTACACCTTCACTTCCACCTCTTGCTTGTGCCCATAAAAGAGAGAGGTATAGGAGGTTAAATCTATCTAAAATAATTATTAGGAGCTTATGATCCGGGTGACAATTCAGGTGACAGTTCCACCCCAATTGATGATGAAACTTTTGGGAGCCATAACTTTTACACCGTAGCTCCAGTTGACTTGTCGATTGAACCATTAGAAAGATAAGAATGAGGATAACATCGTGAGATGGCATGGAGCTCTGCTCAATGAAGTTTGACCCCCAAAAACCCAATGAAAGTTCCCCAAATTTCAATTTTAGTAGTGTAGTCTAAAAATAGTAAGTTTCTAAAAATAGTAATTCCTTGAATTTTGTATTATTTTAAATCTTGGAAGCCAAACCACTTAATCTCCCTCCATATTGGTGACCTTCCACATCCTCCCCATGCTTTCAAAATGTGTATAAATGAAGAGGTAACCCAAAATGTGAAGACATACATCTCTTCCTAGAGATAAGCATATATTTGTATTGTGATCTTGAGTAATACTACATCTCTTCTTAGAGAATTCATTGTTACTATGTTATTTCTATGCTATTGAAATATTTATCAACCAAAACTTTTGAGTTTTGGATCAGTGGTATCAGAGCAGTTTGTCTTGAGAGTGTATGATCCCGAGGATGAGGTCAGGCTACAAGAAGCTTGGGTGGGAAATAACAGAGCTTCTAAATTTTCTACCTATTCGCTCCAAATGACTTCAAATGGCAGACAACACTGAGACATCTGATTCTTTCAAGGAAATGGTGAATGAATCCCTCCAATGGCAACAAGCATAGATGTTACAAAAAATTTCCCAAATTCTTCAAACACTTCTAATGGGAAATCCTGGCTCCACAGCTCCACTTCCTAGCTCCTCATCCAGGGAATGTCCTTTCAGTGCCCCAACACCCTTCAAGGTTTAGGTAAATTTTGATATTCCTACATTTGAAGGCAAAATCAATGCTGATGCAGTAGAAAATTGGTTGGATCAACTGTCTTCTTACTTCTCTATAGATAAGTTCACCGATGGAGAAAAGATTACTTTTGCTCTTTTGAAATCATCATTGCCTGTGAAAAACTGGTGGGAAGTGTAAAAAAAGAGGTTCAGTATAGATGACATTGGCATTTAGGTGGAACCTACCTGGGATGATTTTGTGGAAGCGGTGAAAGAAGAATACTATCCCATTGGAGCATATGATGATCTGTACATACAGTGGAAACAACTTCGCCAAGGTAAGGACTAATCTGTTCAAGATTACACAAACACTTTTCATTCTTTGTCTGCAAGATTGGGAATTCAAGAAAGTGAGAAACATAAGACTCTAAAATATCATGGTGGACTAAAATGGTACATACGGGGGGAAATAGAACTCTTCAATTTAGAAACCCTCAGTGAGGCATACAAATTCATAGTGAAGATTGAATAGAAACATGGTAGAAATAATATGAAGAGTCAACCCTCAAAATGAAAAAGTGACAAGGAAGGTCAAACACGAGGCCAAAATTGGAAGCAAAAGGAGTTTTAGGATAAGAAATCCCAGAAGGGGAAGGCTAGAAAATGGTGTGATTAACACAAAACTGGAACTCAATCCAAAGAAGAATGTCAAGCCATCAAGTCACTGCTTTTTGAGTCACAATACTCAACATCTAATACTCTACCTCATACACAACCCACAATCAAAGAGGACAAAGAAGAAATTGTAGATGCTGAGCTTGACACCATCGATGCTTCATCATAGAACCATGAGGAAAGACCCGACGACAAGGAAATATTTTTTCACTCCAAATTATGGGTAAAAGGTAAGCCTATGCATTTTATTCTTGATTGTGGGAGTCAAAAGAATTTAATCTTTGCTAAAGTTGTGAGAAGTCTAAATCTATCCATGAAGCCTCATCCAAAGCCCTACAGTATTGGATGGTTGAGCCCAGGGAGAGACCTTCATGTCACCCATCAATGTCTTCTTTCATATGCTATAAAACCATTCCAAGATGAAGTTTTACGTGATGTGGTCAATCTAGATGTTTGTGATGTACTCCTTGGTCAGCCATTCATGTATGAGCGACATGGCATCTATGAATCATGAACCCAAAGGATCACCCTCACTCTTGGAACACAACGCTAAAGGGTACCAGAGGTACCACCTCCCACATCTATCTCCCTAATTAGTGCTAAGCAATGTAAGAGATTGGTGGAGAAAACAAAGCAATTTGTTCTCATGGTGGTCAAACCATAGAAATCCAAGAAGGCCGATGTTGTAGTCCTAACTACACAATCAACTCAACAACAAAAGTAGATAGGATGAATCATAGGAGAATATGATGACTTATTCAAGTCACCCACAAGAGTTCCACTACATTTCCAGGTAAAACATTCTATCGATTTGATCCCAAGATCACCTTTACCTAATAGTCCTGTGTATCACATATCAGTTTTGGAGAATGATGAGATAAAAATATAGATTCAAGAATTGATCCAAAAGGGTCACATCAGGCCAAGCTCTTCACCTTGTGGTAGCCCAATTGTCTTGGAATCAAAGAAAGATGGAACATGGAGGCTTTGCATTGACTACCGAGCCCTGAATAAAATCTCTATGAAGAATCACTATCCTCTCCCTAGGATTGATGACCTACTAGACCAGCTCTGTGGTACAAAGTTCTCCACCAAAATTGATCTCAAATCTGGTTATCACCAAATTCCCATTGATCCCACTAATGTTTGGAAGACTACATTCAAATCTAAGGAGGGGCTCTTTGAATGGTTGGTTATGCCTTTTGGCTTAACTAACGCACCTGCAACCTTCATGAGGATGATGGATGACATCCTACAACCCTTCACCAACTCATTTGTGGTTGTCTACTTAGATGACATACTCATCTATAGTAGAAAATGGTAAGAACATTTGCAACATGTTCGTAAGGTGCTTCAAACTCTTCAAGAGCACAAGCTGTATGCAAATCTTAACAAATGCACATTCAGGATGACAACAATTCAGTACCTCAGGTACGTTGTGAATGAGGAAGGGGTCCATGTTGATCCAAAAAAGATTTAGGTTATTTGAGAATGGCCCACACCAAGGACCCTCACAGAGCTTCACAACTTTTTAGGTCTTGCAAATTTCTACCACAGGTTTGTTCTTAGATTTTCACATGTTGCTTAGTCACTAACCTAAGTGATTAAAGGAGGAGCTAAAGCTACATTTCAATGGGGTGAAATACAACAAAGGGCATTTTAGAATTTGAAGAATAGACTCTGCTTAGCCCCTATTCTTGCCTTGCCAAATTTTCATCAACCTTTTGAGTTGATGATAGATGCATCTGAATATGCCATGAGAGCTATCATCATCCAACATGGCCATCCTATTGTATATCACAGTGAAAATTTCACTAATACAATCAAGAAATATCCAACATATGATAAGGAGATCTATGCCATTGTGCAAGCCTGCAAATAATGGAAACACTACATCTTGGGGAAAGAAACGATCATCCACACTGACCACAAACCATTGGAATTCATCCAGATGCAAATCAAACTATGAAATGAGAGGCACCAAAAGTGGGCCACATATCTTCAACAATTCCACCTGATAATCAAACACAAAAAGGGGAGCTCAAATACAGCTATAGATTGTCTGAGCCACCCACCAATTACTGCACTCACAATAGTTCTTGACCTGTGCGGACACGAGACTGCCACTTGGGGTGCACTGTATGAAGCAGATCTTACCTTTGCTACTACATATCAAGCACTTCAAAAAGGTAAACATGTTTCCAATTTCTATTTGCAAGATAATGTCCTCTATCATATGGGGCACATCTGTGTTCTAGTTGTAGAGAAACAAAAGATGATATGGGAAGCACACTTTAGTAGGATAGTTGGACACTTTGGTATTGAAAAGACATTGGCATTTCTTCAAAAACACTTCTACTAGCCCCATATGCAAAAGG
Organism: Torreya grandis; assembly: GCA_037957365.1. NCBI lineage: Eukaryota > Viridiplantae > Streptophyta > Pinopsida > Cupressales > Taxaceae > Torreya > Torreya grandis. The sequence continues at coordinate 655,474 of JARHVA010004220.1, read as the reverse complement.
ATGTGGAAAGATATCTCAAATCTTGCACCCCATGTGTGATAGCCAAGCCAACAAATAAGAAGCAAGGATTGTACATGCCATTAACAGAACCAACTAGGCCTTGGGAATCTGTCTCAATGGATTTTCTCTCAGGTTTGCCCACTTTAAAACATGGCAAGGACTATATTTTTGTGGTAGTTGATCATTTTTCAAAAATGGTTATCATGATTACTTGTAAGAAAAATATATCTACTGAGGAAACTACTCAACTATATTTTAGTCATGTATGGCTCCATTTTGGTCTCCCCAAGTCCATTGTCTCAGATCGAGATAGCAAGTTCTTGAGCATCTTTTGGTCCACTCTATGGAAGATGATGGATACTAAGTTGATGAAGTCCACAACCTTCCATCAACAGACTGATGGTCAAACAAAGGTGGTAAATCACTTGATTGTTCACATGATTTAGATGTATCACTCCAAACATCCACGCACATGGGATGAGGGACTTCTTTTCATACAACAAGGATACAATCAGGCACTACACAGCTCGACCAAGTACAGTCCATTCCAAGTATGTTTTGGGTTCCAACCCATGGCACCAATTGATATAGCTATTCCATTTTACACCATGGAATACACAACTCATGGAAGATCTGAGGTAGCAAAAGCAAAAAATTTTATTGAACAAATACAACACATCCAGGAACAAGTTCATGACATCCTGGAGAAGATGAATCAGAAGTATAAGCAATGCCATGACAAACATAGGATTGCACACTATTTTGATGTGGGTGATAAGGTTTGGTTGTAGCTTCAAAAGGAATGACTTGCAGGCCCACATAGAAATATTCAGCCTCTATGATATTGTCCCTACACCATCACTAGAAGAGTTGGAGAACATGCTTTTGAGTTGAACCTACCAACTTACCTTGGTCTGCATCCAATATTCAATGTGGAGCTACTCAAACCATATCACCCACCTCTATTGGACACTTCAATTGTAGCAGAACAACTAGACATTGATGAGCTTGATCCACAGAGTTTTTCTTAATTGGAAGAGGATCAAATTGTGGATACATGGATGAAGACAATAAGAGGACACTCTATTCCGCTTTATCGAGTGGTCAAAAGGGGCCAGATTAGCCATCAAGGTGAGTAGCTCATAGAGAATCAAATCAAGAAACAATTACCACACCTGATGGGTAACATTGATGTAATGGGGACCATTGCTTTTCAAGGAGGGAGGAATGATCTGGGCGATAATTCGGGTGACAGTTCCACCCCAATTGATGATGAAACTTCTGGGAGCCATAACTTTTGCATCGTAGCTCTAATTGACTCACCGTTTGAACCATTGGAAAGCTAAGAATGAGGAGAAAATTTTGAGATGGCATGGATATTTTCTCAATGAATTTTTACCCCCAAAAACCCAATGAAAGTGCCCCAAATTTCAATTTTAGTAGTGCAGTCTAAAAATAGTAAGTTTCTAAAAATAGTAATTCCTCGAATTTTGTATTGTTTTAATTCTTAGAAGTCAAACCACTTAATCTACCTCAAGATTGGTGACCTTCCACATCCTCCCCATGCTTTCAAAATTTGTATAAATGAAGAGGTAACATGAAATGTGAAGACAGACATCTCTTCCCAGAGATAAGCATATATTTGTATTGCGATCTTGAGTAATACTACATCTCTTCTTAGATAATTCATTGTTACTATGTTATTTCTATGCTATTGAAATATTTATCAACTAGAACTTCTAATTTTTAGATCAGCTTAGGCACTCAAGATTTTTCTTTTATAGGTCCATCAATGTCATCAGTGTTATCAAGCATTATCAACCATCTTATTAAGAGTCAGCTCACCATCACCTCTCAACCAAGCTTCCAAGTATTGTTACTCTATTGGAATCAAACCAAATTCCACCAATAGGCTAACTACATCAACCACCCACCCAATCAACTTTTGGTAAGATAAGCACTTTTTTGTTACTATTCATGTACTTTTATTCCATTTTGTAATCAACTTAGCCTTGCCCAACTCCTAGAATTCATTTGTGTAATTTTGTTATTCAGTTGTTGATTAAACCCAAAAATACATAGTCAACCACCAACATTTAGACCTCAACCACTGACAGTCAGTCATAACCATCAATAGTCATCCCAACTATCAATTATCACCCGTGGCACCAAAAACCAACAACCTATTTTCACCTATCTAACCCCAACCAAATCTAATTTTCTATGTTTCTAACCACTCATAGACCTTTTTCAAAAATTTTGAAGCATACCTCAACCCCTTATCACTATTATTAATTAGTTTATCACTAATTTGATCATTTATAGCCTATTTTCTTAACAAACATTCATGTGTTTAGTTTCAGTAATCTTTTTTAATTGATGCAAGTACCTTTTTTCCAATTTTGTGTGTTAAGCATAGGATATGTATCTTTTACTTAATCAAATTCCATTTTCTTTAACCACTTAATCATACATTTAAGATATTCAATAAAACTAAAAGGAATAACATACACCACATAAGAGAGAGAGACACTAAATTTTACATGGAAACCCAAAGTGGGAAAAACCACAGAGAACAATCTCAAGTATATAAATGAGCACCAACTCAAATTAAAAAGTTTGCAAGCATAAAATTGTAGGATCACCAACCCCTTTATTGAGCATCAATATAACAATGATTCATTAGCACCCACCCATAGGATCACCAACCCCTCTTGTGTATAAAACACCAACTATCTCTCAATGTTTCTTTCTCAACAAATGATAGGACACTACTATATCTCTTCTCTTTTCTCTAATTTCCTCTACTCTTCTTAGCTAGATAAAATAATTCACTTCCATAATACAAAATGGCTTCCCAATCCTCCTTTTATAGCTTTCAAAATGACCTTTGGCATTCACCCTTGCATGACCCTTTGAATTCCTTCTTTGTCTTTACTTAGTGACTCTTTGAATTCCTCAAGGTGACCCTTCATGGAGAAATTCTTCATTTTCCTCTTTTGTCTTTAGTGATGACTCTTTGGATTCCTCACGGTGACCCTTCATGGAGAAATGCATATTTTTCCTCTTTTGTCTTTAGTGATGACTCTTTGACTTCCTCATGGGCCCTATTTTGTCTTTATGCAACCAAAAATATATTCCTTAATATTTAATTAATATTAACACACTTTTAGCCAAGATATAAATATTAAAAACACCTTTAGAAATTAAAAGCTAATTTGAGATCAATGACATTATGAACTCAATTGTTTGAAATGTGTGGATTGGCAACCCCTAAGGAAGCTCTTTCTTCTAGGATCTAGCTATCACTAGACAATCCACCCAATTATTTGTCTAATAAACAAGTTTTCTTTAGTGCTTTCTTATCTATAGGTCTTCCTCCCAAACTGAAGAAGAGCTATTCACAATCTTTTGATTCAGCATGTGCAAAAACAAATAGGTTTTTCAACCATACTTGTATTAAGTTTATTTTCTCTATTTATTTAGAACTTAAGTGAAAATATACATGAAACATCCTGACACACTCGATGGGACCTAGAGTCTTTACTCACATTTTCTTTGCATTTGTATACTCTTCTCTCTATCTATGCACATAATTGAAACTAAAATTTCTTTTGGGGTTTAAAATCAACTGCATCCATTGCTTGCTTTTAACATTAGTTCACTTTGAATTAAAACATTGTAATATTACCATATCATCACCTTTGTTGCACACACTAGCTAGACCACTTTCATCAATCAAACATCAAAATAATTTGAGGTAAGGCACAACTAGGATTTCATCACCTAGAGATCACCTTACCCATTCCTGACAATCCTACTTAGAGGTCATTATGAAGGGGAGAACTAACTCAGCTCTTTGGTTGAGTATAAAATTTGGATATCAATATATATTGGCTAAGGATTCGACACCCTTATCATTATGGGACTATGAAGTGAGGGGGTAGGCCCCAATACCAAGCCACATATTAATTCTAATATATATTATTTTGAGCATCTAAACAACCTAAAACCAACCATAGAATACTTTTAGAGTACTTGATCTACAAACTAACTTATATCACACATTCTCATAAACTAAAGCATAAGCCAAAAGTGAGATTAAAACTAACCTCTAGGCTTAATGTACTTCATAATGTGTGTGTTGATTTCCTTGATCATTTTATTGTATTCTTCTTGTTTTAGTGGTGATTTTGTTCTTGTTTTCTCTCCCCTTTTTCTTGTATGGTTCTCACTTGTCAGTAGTGGAGAGACCTAGTAGAACAAACCCTGTCACTTGAATCAACATATTTTACCTCCTCATCTATGGAGTATGTCTCTGAGGTAGAAGATTCACCTCATTCATTGGGAATACCTACTTTTACTTGGTTATTTTCCCAAGGAGACATGGATTTTACCACTTTTCTAGAAAAAAATATAGTTTCCTTCATCACTATCTTAACACCTCTTCTCACCATATCCCATTTTCAACTCCACCTTAGGATCCTCCTTATGGCATGCCATCCCCCCTTATGAAGGGTGTCCATTTTTCTATGATCACCACCCACCCTTAAACCACCTAGGCATCTTCATCTACTAACACTTTTGATGCTACAACTAAAAACCAACCTATCCAATCAACCATTACCCTTACACTTTCTACCCCTACTAATGACTCCTCTACCTTGGGGATAACCCAATAATTAATAAAACATACTCCACTTGTTGCTAGAACACCCACCACTGGCACTACCAACCTCACCTCTATTAATCATAACCCATCAATCAATACCCCTTTACCAAGCTTAGGGGTATCTATCCCTTTTACTCCACCACCCATTAACACAAAGGTCACTACCTCACCTCTTGTCACCAACCCAACAACCACCCATGCCTAATTCACAGGGACTCCTTAGTAGTTACCCATTACACCTAATCTAGGATACATCCCTAACCCATAATGGTATGTACCCACTACCTAACCACCATCATCCACCTACCCTACCCAACCTCTAGCATTCACATTCCAATATGTGGCAGCCTCTCAACTGCTAAACAATTACAAATATGTTGCCCAACCTCAACCACAATATCAGCCTTAAAATCCTTTTGGTGCACCACCTAAAAATTACCTAATGAAAATTCTCATAGATAAGATGAAAAACCTTGAGTCATCCATATTTTGGGTTCATAAGATCCTATCCTCTAATTAGATTTGTAACGAACCTATTCATCCTTTTGTCCCCATCAAACCTTACCCTCCTCAATGGGAGCTTCCAAAATTTACCAAATTTCAAAGAAAGGAGGATGTAATGAAATTAATTATATATTCATATAGAATGATTCTATATTACATAGAATAATAAAATATGAGAGATCACATAATGATAATTGACAACAAAATATAATACTGGGTAATATAGCAAAGCCACTTCAAGGGGCAACCTCTACATTAATGTACTAATAGCAGAATGATTATCATAATCCATAAAGACTAACCACTACCTTCTATATATAGTCTAATTATCCAAGGTTATTCCATAGGTTGACCTATCTAAGAACATAGAGAAATGTAATAAGTAAATAAAAGAGGTATGTAAGCCATAAGTCAACCACACATATCCCTAGACACACCAAAAGCTAAGGGCATAACAAGCCCCTCCCCTTCAAAAAAATGTTGTCCTCAATGTTGTGGAAACTCTGGATGCTACTGCACAAATGATTCATCCTCCCAAGTGGCATCTTCACATGTCAGATTCTTCCATTTGATCAAGTAATCTATAATTGCTCTAAAATGTAGCTACGTGGTACACCTTTAAAGGATCACCTCAGGATCAAGAAAAACTCTACCTTCCTCATCCAAATTTGGTAATTATGTTTGAATATAAACTCTATGTCCAATGACTTTTTTCAGGCATGATACATGAAATACTAGATGTATGTGAGTGGATGAAGGAAACTCTAACTTGTAGGCCACACTGCCAATTTTTTACAAGATCTGATAAGGCCCATAATACTTAAGGGACAACTTCTTGTCCTTTTTTTTATTACTTAAATGACTTTTTTTTTGTATGGATGCAAGAAAATAAAGACCCAATCACCAATTTCAAAATGCCTCTCACTTCTGTGTTGATTTGCCTGTTGCTCATATTATTTTTAGGCCATAGCTAAATTTTCGTGCAAACTTACAAGGACCTCCTATTGATGGTGAATATATTATTCAACTACATGAACCTTAGGATGGACCTTCAAGGTTGAAGTAATGGATTGAGGGTGGTATCCATATAGTGCTACAAAAGGAGATATTTTGGAAGAATTATGAATAGAAGTATTATACCACCATTCAGGGAGTGGCAGCCAATGAACCCATTTATCTTGTTTATCATAAACACAATAATAGAGATATCCTTCTAGAAATTTGTTGACTACCTCAGTTTATCCACCAGATTGAGGATGATAGGATGAGTTATGAACCAATTGGATACCCAAACATGTAAATAACTCAGTCCAAAAATTACTAATAAAAATGGGATCTCTATCACTAACAATGATATTAGGGGTCACATGTAGTTTTTGAATTGTATTTAGAAAAGCAAAAACTAATGTACTATCAAAAAATGGTTGGGATAATGAAAAAAATGATTATAGATACTGAGATGATCTACAACAACCATGAAATTTTTTTGACCATTAGATCTTGGTAACCCTGTAATGAAATCCATAGATACCTCTTCCCAACATTGGCTAAGGATGGATAAAGGCTCTAAAAGACCTGGGGTTTTGATGGTTTTGACTTTGTTTTATTGATAGATCATACATTCAACCACATATTTCTGGACATCCTCCTTGAGACCTTCCCAAAAAAAAATCTTGCTAAATTCTATGATAGGTTTTCAAAAAACCTGAATGAACCCCAATTAGAGTTGCATGAAGTTCTTGAAGGATTTTTTGTTTAAGAAGAGACTTCTTACATAGGTACAATCTATCTTTATATCATAATGCATTACCTTTCCATGTGAATTTTTCAAGTCCATCTAAACCTTGCTGAATATTTTGAATCAAATTATGGACATTTGCTTCCTCTATCCAATCTGCTTGTAAAATGGTTATGGCACATAACAATGCCTCAATTGATTCATCTTTTCTAGATAGTGCATTTACCACCACATTGTCCTTTCCTTTTTTTATGAACTATTTCAAAAGCATATCCTAACATCTTATTTACCCATTTCTATTGTTTTTTAGATGACAACTTTTATTTTAAAAAATATTTGAGGCTATCATGATCAATATATACTTGGAAGTGATGACCCATGAAATAAGGTCTCCATTGTTTCACTGCATGAAAAATGACCATCATTTCCTTCTCATAGATGGGCTTGTGCTGATTTTTACCCTTTAGTTGAAAAGTTTCAAATACAATTGGTTTGCCTTCTTGCATGATTACAACACCCATACCATACCCAGATGCATCACATTCAACCACAAAAGTCTTATAAAAATTAGGAGTGGCCAATACTAGAGTAGTGCACATGGGCAATTTCAATTGTTCAAATGCCCAGGTAGCTACATCAGTCCACTAAAAGGAGTCTTTATTTAATAAAGAGGTGAGTGGGGCTACAATAATACCATATTTTTTGACAAACCTACGATAGTAACTAGTAATCCCCAAAAATCCATAGAGTTGATTGAGTGTCTTAGTAATTGGCTGGACCATCATTGCTTGGAATTTTTTAGGATCCATTTTCACTCCTTCATAAGACACTAGATGACCCAAATAGTCAACCTCATTAATCCCAAAAGTACATTTGGAAGGTTTGGCATACAATTGATTTTTCTCCAAAATGGAGAGTACCTGTTTCACATGTTACAAATTGTCTTCCCAATTTTTACTATAAATGAGGATATCATCAAAGAATATGAGAATAAATTTCCTCAAAATAGATTAAAAATAGTATTCATCAAACTCTAAAAATTAGATGGTGCATTTTTTAGACCAAAAGGCATAACCAAAAACTCATATTGACCCTCATGAGTCCTAAAAGTGGTTTTAGGTATGTCCTTATCATGGATGTAGATTTGATGATACCCAGAACATAGATCTAACTTGGTAAAATAAAGTGCACCATTCAATTCATCTAGTAAATCATCAATGATAGGATTCAAAAACTTATCTTTGATAGTGTACTTGTTGAGTTCTCTATAGTCAGGGCACATCCTCCAGGTGTCATCTTTCTTTCTCACCATGACAACTGGTGAAGAGTAATCACTTTGGCTATGGTGAATGATTCCTACATCCAACATCTCTTGTACCATCTTTTCAATTTCACTTTTTTGAGCATAGGGATACCTGCATGGCCTAAAGTTGGGTGGTGTACTACAAATAATAAGTGTGATAACATGATCATGCGTGTGGCTAGGGTGAAGTCCTTTTAGAATTTCTCTAAAAATAACAAAATGAGCATCAACTATTTGTTACAAATTAAGAGGTGGAGATGGCTGAATTGGTTGTATTTCCATAAAAATCAAGTGAGCTACAAATCCCTTAGTACCCTTATGGAGAATCTTTGTCACTTGATGGGAGATAACAAGTTGTGGAGATTTATCCTTTAATCCCCTTAGCTCAAATGTCCTTTCTTTATAATTAAAATGCATGAATAATTCTTGAAAATTCATCTCTATAGTGCCTAAAGTGGTGAGCCATTGGAATCCTAGAACAATATCAGCTCCACTCATGGGAATAACAAACATAGGAGAATCTAATAAGTAGTTTCCCATGGCCAACTTAATACTATGAAATTTTCCTAAACAACTAACAATAACACCATTTGTAATCATAACCTAAAATTCTAGAGTTGGATAAATGAAATAGTTCAAATGAGTAGCCAACTTACTGTGAATGAAGTTGTGTGTGCTCCTAGAATCAATCAAGATAGTGACCTTTTATTTCTTAAGGAAACCTATCACCTTAAGATTTTAGGGAGTACTAATAATTGAAAGGGCATGACATGAAATAGTAGGTTGAGAGTCTTTAGATTCTTCTTCAGGAACTTCTGCATACTCATCATGTACTTCATCATCTTCATCATCATTACCACCTTCAATGTAAAATAACTTTTTTTCAGCACAATGATGGTCTTTGATCTATTTGTTGTCAAAACCATAACACAACCCTTTAGCTCACTTCTCCTCAATTTTTCATTATGCTAATTTGGTGGGATGTGGAAATGATGATGATGGAATGTTATGATCATGACCAATAGTGAAAGTTTTCCTTTTAACCATCTCTTTTTCTTCTATCATTTGTACCTTAGGGATAGATTTTGATATAGATGTTGAGTTAAACATTTAAACCTCAAATTGGATTCTATCTTTGAGGCCACCCAAAAATAGATTAGTCAAATTTTCCTTAGTGATATCTTCCACCCATAAAGAGAGATTCTGAAACTGATGAATATAATCCTTCATAGTTCTTGTTTGTCGTAGCTTGGTTGATTGGCTAAAATAGTTCTTAGAGACATTATTCTGATAATGAGCTAAAAACTCTTCAATGAAAATAATCCTTGTAATAGGATCACTATTATTTTTATTTTGAGCACATAACCAATGATACCAAATGAATTACTCAGGTTTTAGTTATAGGGATGCCACTCACCCTTTGAGAACTAGGGGTTTGATGTAGCTCAAATAAATTATCAATCTGGGTAATTCACATGAGAGGATCCTTACCATCAAACTTATGCATGTCTACTTTTGGAAACATCAATTTCATACTAGCATGGGAGTTATTGAGAGGAGGATTTGAATGCTAAAGTGGAGGGTTATTGGGTTGAAACTAAGATGTAAGGGCAGCCAATTGCATAGTGATATGTTGCAATTCATTGAGAACCCCTTTAATCTCTCTATGCATCCTTGAAACATTAGCTTGGACTGCAACAAATTCATCATGCCTCACCAAGTTCTTTATGTCTACTTAAAGCTAAGAAATCACTAGATCTAAAGTTTTAGATTCCATGTCATCGATAGAAGGAGTCTTAGGAGTTTTTTCCCCACTTTTCTTCATCGAGTACTTGGACCTACCATATACAAACCATAGGAGGGTTTTGACCCCAAAAAAAGTGTACCAGGAAATGGTAAAATTGCGATCACCTTGTCAAAATGAATCTAATGATTGCCTTTACACACTAGGGTAAAAATTTTGGTACCAAAAAAGTGTATCAATAGAATATGTTGTTACGATTGTCTCACTAAGATGAATATAATGACTGCAATTGTGCAAGGGGAAATTTTTTTCCTAGACTTTTTTTTAATTTAAAAAAAAAAAAACATTTTGAGCAATATTGTGTTGATGGAAAAAATTAATTCTTCCTAGATTATAAGTTATGTTTTTTCGCTCTCACCACTCCTAAAAGCCACACCTTGCCAGATCCAAAATAAATACCATAGGATACTTACCCAAATTGAAGTTCTGATACCATTTATAATGAAATTACTTAGATATTTTCAAAAAATTATTCTATATTACATAGAATAAGTAAATATGAGATATTACACAATGATAATTGACATTAGAATAGAATATTTGATAATATAGCAAAGCCACTTTAAGGGGGAAACCTCCACAAAAATGCACTAATAGAAAAATACTTAACATAATCCATAATGACTAACCACTACCTCCTATATATAGTCTACTTAGCCAAGGTTATTCCATAGGCTAACCTATCTAAGAACATAGAGAAATGTAACAAGTAAATAAAAGAGGTATGTAAGCCACAAGTCGGCCACACATATCCCTAGACAAACCAAAGGTTAAGGGTGTAACAGAGGACCCCCATCAACACCTCAAGGATTTTAGGCATGCATGTTACATGATTAATTATGATGATTCCTTTCTCCTTCAAACCTTCCCCATGTCTTTATCTAGCCCAACACTCGACTGAGATAGTGCCCTCACCAAGCATTCCATCTTTTCTTTCACCAAACTAGCACAAGTCTTCTTAGATCACTTTCCCATTAACATTTCCAAGAATTTATCTATCACATACCTCTATTCTATTAGGAAATTCAATGATTAATCCATTGCCAATTTTGTCACCCATTAGAGAAGCTTGATTAATCAAATTTCATTTTCCCTACCTCAACTTAAACTTATATAACTTTTCACTTGAGCCTATGCCAAACATATATCTTCTATTCTACATGTCAAAATCTTCAAAACTTTTGATGAGGCTTTTATCATGGCACAAAAGCTAGAAAATTGGGCCATAGATAAGGGTAAATTGAAGTTACAAAACAATAACTCTACCTTCAAGACTAATTAAACCTCTTCCTCCAAACCAAGCAACCAAACCAACACTGGAACCAAGAGCAAGGGAACTACGAATGTAGTTGTCCTTAAACCTACCCCTCCACTTAATGTCAATAAAAAAATCTCTTATTAACTTCAACCAAAACACAAAGAACCCAAACTAGTTTAGTCTGGCTGGATAATCTTATGCCTCAGTTCTAAAAAAACTACTAAAAGCTAACCTTATACAACTTCCACCCATCAAACCTCCCTAGTAGTTTGATTTTTCTTGTCTAGCACCTGCTTGGTACAATGAGAATAACCTCTATGATTTTCATTAGGTAATTAGACATGATGTTAGCTGATGTAATACTTTCAAGAATGTTTCTTAGAGTCTTATCGATAAAGGGGAAATCATGTTAGATAATCCCAATACCCCTCAAAATAAAGCTCTTAACATATTCAAGAAACCTTTTCCCAACCGTGCCCTATCAAACATGAGGACAAACAATCTAAATATTTTCATGATACCCACATGGTCAATATGGTCCTCAATGCACCTATCATCCAACCTACCTAATTTTCTGCCACTTCATCTACCAAGGTGGTGAAGTCACTTTCCCTTTCTTTGGAGGCCCAAACTAAGGAGGTCCTTTTTCTTTAGCTTCGCTCATAGAGGCTTTGGAATCATCAAGCACCCTTTGGATAGCCAACCCAAACAAATAACCATTCCTAGCCCACCATCTTCCCTAGCTATAGACCAATCCACAACTATGGAAATCATGCTTAGGGGAGTGAATTTTTCACAAACACTCCTCATGGAGTAGCCACCCAGCCCAAACTTACCTCATTTGCTTTAGGAAATGTATGAGGCTATTAACCCTCCTTCTCAACCGATAGTGTCTCCTCAACACATGCTACCCTAGAGGCAAACTAGTATAGAAACCATTTTCCAAAATCATTCAAAAGATAGGTATGACTACAAAAGCAGACATGGATTGAACCTCTTTCTGGTAATAGTTGGGTCTTCCCTCTATCAACAAACATGAACCTTCTAGCATGCCCCTAACCAACCAATCTATCATCTCTCCACCACTTATTAAACCAATCCAAACTTCTACCAACCCCCAAATTCTCAGTCAACTAAAATAACCACCACATCACTAACCAAACCTTTCAAAACTCTTGGTTCCTTCCCTTCTCATAGTTTAGTTCACCCATCCTTGAAAGTAGACTTAACTTCACCTAAGCCTATACCTAGGTCTTGACCCACACCAACCAAGAGGATGAAAACATTGAAGGGATGCATAACTAAGACTCTACCTCCCTTTATATTTCCCTCTATCTTAGGGCCTCACCCTTCCATTTTACTTAAAAAACAACCCCCCTTTAACATATGTTGCCCATTGTCATTGATTACATCAACCCACTTATTATTTGATGCATCGGTCCTTCCCAGATTACCAATAGTCAAACCATCAAACTCAGCCACCCTAACTACCAATATACCCAGACCAAAACCATCAACTAAAAACACCACCTTACCCAAACCATCTCTCACCAAATCTATTGCCACCAACATTCCCATATTACAAAATCATATATGACTATTCTTCAAATATTATCGTATACCTCATACCTCACATTACCTGCTATCAGACCTTTCGATCCTCTCAATTTGAATTCAACTTGGTATAATGACCATCAAATATGTTCCTATCAAAATATACTTGGGCATGACATGAAGAATTTTAAAGCTCTCCAGGCCATCATTCACCAACTCTATGATGAGGATGATATTTTAGTATATGACCTTCCATCCATTCCTCCACCACAACACCCAACAATAAGTCACCAACACATTCTTAATCTCCCACTCTCACCTTAGAGTGACAAAAAATCTACCCAACCCCTCATCACACCTTGCCCCTCCATCTATACCATTAACATAGTCACATGATCACAACAAAAGGATAAAGGGAAGGCCAAAGTGTCCATTATATGGACATACCTACTAACTTACCCTAAACCAAACTAGATCCAAACCTCCACATCTGCAACTAAACCCAAAGTCACCATCTTAGGAACTTTGGAGGCTAACCCCTCTGAATCCATCAAGAGGGTCATCCTTAAACAACTTCATCATACCCCAACTAAGATGAGTCTATATGAGCTCATTTCCACCTCATCTCACCATCATTAGGCCATGATTAAGGCTATGTAAGCCATTGAGGTTAGACTAAGAGACTCCCAACGTATAGAGGCATTCGTCAGTGTTCTCCAACTCTCCACCCTTGTTAACTTCAGGGACTTAGAGATACTTCTATCCACCCCAAAGACCCAGATCCCCCTCTTTTTATTATAACCCACATCAACCAAACTCACATCAAATGGGTTATAATCGATGGGGGAGCCAATATCAACATCATCTCTTCCCATGTCTATGAGAAACTCAAGCTACCAAACAATTTCATGTCCAAAGCTTCAACCATCCTTAGATACTTTAATGACACTATGAACACTATCTTGAGAACCATCATCCTTCATATTTGGCTAGGACCTTGCATGCTCCCCAAAATCTTCTATGTGGTGAAAGGTAAATTATAGTACAATGTTTTACTAGGGAGATCTTGGATCCAAGCCATGGGTTGTGTACCTTATAACCTCCATCATTATGTCAAGTTTGAACATGAAGGTCAAGTTGTTACCATACAAGATGACCCTATCCCTTTTTCATTATGCAATATGACCTACTGACCTAGTGATGTTCTCCTAACTTCATCCAAAGCACTAAAAATAAACACCACCAAGCCCTTACCCACATAAGTAGAATCCATTACTTCCCCTTCCACTAAGGCATCTACTAGTTCATCTATCCTCATAGACCCAATACCCATCACTGATCCTTTATAACCCACCTTTCAATGCCTTACCCTTTGAGAATACTACCTCTTCACCCTCGATTCCTTCCACACTCCCCAACAATACGAAAGGTTCAACCACCAACCATGTTATGACCCCAACATTTTAGCCATTACCCCCTTGGGCCCTCTGAGATATCAAACCCACTTTATCTATGGGGGAATTGACAAGACACTTAATGCTACCACCACTCCCTCTTCATCTCAACCATTCATCTCCACCGTATCTTATTTGGACAACCCAAACTTCACCAAACTATACCTTCATAAGTACGCTTGGAAGGGATTTGGTTTAGGACTATATGAGCATGGCCCATAGATGTTGAACTCGATTGAGACCCAAAATTATCACAAGAAGCATAGCCTTGGATTCAATCTACCTAATAAGAAAAAATCCAAACAAACTACCCCTACCATTATTAAAGAAAAAACCCCTTCCTCACCAACACCCCCTCCACCTATGGGTGAGGATGAGGACATCATTGCACCTAACTTGTTTTTCATCAACATGATTACCCTTAGCCCTTTAACTTATCAAAAGGAAGGGGTACCTATATTTATCCCTTTATTCCATCCTAAACTAGTAGGGGAAGACTCTCTTACCATTCACACTATCTAGTTCTAGGATGATGATTCCATTCTCACCTACCTTGGTGCACCTAATCCTTCCATCCAAAAATACTTACCTCTAGAGACCTCAACCATGTTGAATTAACCCACCATAGATATTGACATAGGCACTCTAGACAACACCCATGTTGTCAAAATAGGCTAAACTCTCACCCCTATGGAATTATAGGACTTCTCTACCTTCTTCCAAGACTATAGTATTACATTCATTTGGTCATATGCTGACATGCATGGTATTGACCTAGTCATTACCACCCAAAACATCATGAATAATCATGATGTCAAGATTTTTAGATAGAAACTCCACTGCATGCATCCTCACATAGATCTCCTTGTCAAAGAAGAGCTCCAATGCCTCCTTTATATCAACTTTATTCAACCCATTGATTATCCTAAATGGGTTTCAAACACTGTGCCTATCACAAAAGCCATAGGGGGACTACATATCTATGTGTACTTTCATAAACTCAACCTTACCTTCCCAAAGGATGACTTTCTTCTTCCTAGCATCGACTAACTTATTGAACTCATAGCAGGCCATGAGATGTTATCACTCATGGATAGATTCTTGAGTTATATTCAAATTTTGATTATCCCTAAAGATTAGCACAATAATACCTTTTTCACCCCTTGAGGGACTTTTGATTACAAAGTCATGCCCTTCAGTCTTAAGAATGCTGGTGAAACCTACCAATGTGCCATGACCTACATCTTCCATGACCTTATCTATACAATCATCAAATACTATGTGGATGAAATTCTTGGGAAGTCCAAACTTCACAAAGACCACTTAATCATTCTCAAGATTATTTTTGAGTGACTTATCCATTATCATGTCCACCTCAACCCCAAGAAATGTATTTTTTGGGTCTTGTTAGGAAAACTTATAGGCTTCATCATTTCCATTCAAGGAATCAAGGTTGACCTAAGTAAATTTAAAGCCATCCTTGAGATGCTACCCCCAAACAATCTTAAGAAACTTCATATTTTATAGGGGAAGCTCTAATCCATTCACCATTTTATCTCCCAATTCTTTGATTGGTGTTAACCCTTCCACCACCTCGTGAAAAAGGACATCTCTTTCAAGTGGAATGTTGATTATCAAAAGGCCTTTGATGTACTCAAAGAGTACCAACTATCTCCACCTATCCTTACACCTCCTAAGGATGACCACCCTTTCTACCTCTATATCTTTGACATAGACCATTCCCTAGGGGTAATGCTAGCCCATCGAGATGAATAACACAAAAAAAAAGACTTCTATTACATTAGCCACACACTTGTCAAATATGAGAATTAGTATACATATATCGATAAACTATGTTTTGATCTAGTCTTTATGGCCACCAAACTTTGCCACTACCTTCTTAACCACAAATTTTTTATCATAACTAATATTGACCCACTCAAGTACATGCACTTCAAACCATACCAAAACTAGTGTATGGCTAGGTGGCTCATGCTTTTAGCTAATTTTGACCTTGAGTTCCTCTAGTAGAAATCAATCAAGGGGAAAGTCATTTCTGACCAATTGTCTAAGGCGTCCCTAATATAAACCCAACCACCCCCTCTTGAATTTTCATATGAGTCAATTGCAAGTCTCTCTCAAGTGGATTTTACCAATCACATAACCATGTTTTTTGATGGTTCCAAATGTTAGTGTGGTGGGGTGAGGGGTGGTATCATCCTTATCCCCCTTATCACTGAACCACTTCCTTTGTCATTTAAAATCAACTTCAAATTCACCAACAATGTGGCTGAGTATGAAGCCCTAGTAATAGGTCTCCAAACTACCTTAGCCTTAGGAGTCAAAATAATCAATATCTTTGGTGACTCCCTACTTGTGGTCAACCAAGTTAATGATATTTACCAGTGTAAGAATGAAATGATGTATCTATATAGACAACTAGTTATAGAATTCCTAACCTCATTCAAACACTACCATATTCAAACCACCCCATGATCTACCAATAAGTTTTCCAATATTATGGCTTCTCTTGCCTCTCAAATCTCATTGACACCTTAAAACTCTAAACTATCAGTCATTGTCCATCACCTCACAAAACCTTTCTACATCAAATCAAACACTCTAACCATCTTTAGTGTAGAAGATATTTTGCCTGACCTTTGGTATCAATAAATCTTTGACTACCTTCACCTTGGCATAGTTCCCTTGGCCTCTCTAGGAATGCCCATTAGGAATTTATTTAGAGTGCCTCTTGTTACACCATTATGGAACAAATTCTTTATAAACATGGGTTTGATGACCTCCTATTCCATTACCTTCATGGTCAAAAATCCTCTCATGCTATCAAGGAGACACATGAGGGTATCTATGGGGGGAACTTTAGTGGACTCATTATGGATAAGTGCATCCTCTACCTAGGCTATTACTAGCCCACCCCTAACCAAGATTATTTTGATTATGTGAAAAAGTGTGTCAAGTGTCAACAAAATGCTAATTTACATCATGCACCTAACAATGGTCTTCACATTTTTATAGACTTTTGGCCCTTTTCACAATGGGGTCTAGACCTTATCAGTGAAATCAACCCCCACTCTTCATAATGACATCATTCTATCATTACCATGACTAAATATTTTACCAAATGGATAGAATATATTCCCCTTATCTTGATAAAAGCTCAAAATATTGTTGAATTTATTACCCATCACATCATCTATCATTTCAATGTTCCACATAAGATCATCATCGATAATAGAAAATCCTTCAAAAATAAACAAGTTCAAGGTCTTTATGATGTATTTGTCATTAAGCTTAGTTTTTCATCACATTATCACCCATAAGAAAATGGACAAGTAGAATCCTCTAACAAAACCCTTAAAAACATGCTTACTCAAATGGTCAATGCCTCAGGTTAGGATTGACACTTGCACCTCCATTTTGCCTTATGGGCATATCGTACCATCATCTAAACCCCTACTGGTGCTAAACCTTTTCTTTCATGTTTGGAGCTAAGGTTGTATTTCCTCTTGAAATCCAAATAACTTATCTTCACATATCTTTGCATGATCTTATTTTGAAAGATGACTATCATCAGGAATGTCTAGCTCAACTTGAACTACTTGATGAGCATTATTTGGCCACCCTTTCCCATCTTTGTGTCTATCAAGAATGAATCAAATGTGCCTATAACAAACATCTAAAAGTATAAGAATTTATCATTGGAGATCTTGTCCTCAAGGAAAATCAACATGTAACTAATATGGAGAAAATCAAAAGGGGGAAATTTTCTTTCAATTGGCTTGGACCTTATATCATAACCCATAAGTATGGATTAGGAGCTTATCATTTATCCTCCCTCAAAGGCAAACCAAAACCTAAGCCTCTTAATGCTTCACATCTACTCCCTTTCTATTGTTAAATAGGGATCATAATTATCATTTATCTAACTTAAGCTCATCCCTTGTAATCACATTCATTTCCCTCTTTTTAGGGGAAACTAACTAAAATTGAATCATGTGATTATCTATCATAATTATGGCCTATTATTGAACTGTGGGTACCACAATTCTATCCATGGCATGATTCTCATAGTACTTCCCATCTCTTTGAGATTAGTTCCTATGGTTATTGTCACCTATCTTTTTCACCTATTAAAATTTCATGTCAGATTAGTTTTGCCTTCAAAAAGGTAATCCATTGAGTATGTATAAGAAAGTCTATGTCAAATCAAACAAAAGAAATATCAAAAGTAAAAAATAACCTATGGGTCATTCTTAGCATTCATAAACTACTCCCTTGAAGGACAACTATTGAAAAATCATCTAAAGTTACCAAATGCAAGGTGGAATACTAATTTTAAGGGTGGCTATCAAAAGCATTTGAACTATGCACATAAACATAGACCATTCCCTTGAAGGAGGGTTGAGTAAAGCATTTGTCAAAAGCTAGCAATTTCTTGGAAGCTTCTCACACGATCAACTTCCTCTACCCTAAAGTAAAATCAAAATAGAAAAAAACCATAAGAAAAATCAAAACCAAAAGGAAAAGAATTTTAGAAGTCACAGTCGGCTCTCATAAAAGCAATAATCTTGGAAATCTGCAATCAACTCTCCTTAGTAGACTTCCCACATCGATCAATCTACACTTTAAATATGGCCATAAATTTGTTTATACTACATCTTTGGAAACCTATAAGAAAGGTAGCCTAGTCTCACTAAGGGTTTCAAATTCACCCATTTCCCCTTTACACATCATATACATAGGACTATGAGCTTACTTGAGATAATGTGATCAAGATACCTATTTATCAACCTAAGCATGCTAATGTGAAGCATCTGAAAGGCTTTGCTTCACTAAGCCAATCCAAATTCTGGTTTCAAGTCAGTCCTTACCAATTAAAAAACATCATGTTCCTTTTCTTATCTTTTTATTAGTTCATGTGGATATACCCCTCATGATTCTTATCGCTTTCCTACACCTCTAATTTATTACGTACTTACTTCATGTATTTTCATCTTTAATCATATTCACCTTCTACCTCTCTGATCATGAACAATAAACATCACATAAAAAGCATGGACATTGTCAACTGTGTCAACCAACAACACCATCTATCTCTCTATGCACCAAACACAATGTAAGCATATCACAATAGACCATAAACATCATCCTATCCATTTATAATTATCACATTATATGGGTCTATACACATATCATTACACCAATATAAGCATAAACCAAATCAATGAGTGAGACATCACATCATATGCGATTTAAAATTTCATCCATGTTTTTATAAACAAAACCATTACATTATCATATAACATACATCCATCAATAACACATCCTATCATATCCATGAATTAAATCACAACATCATAACTATCTTTATAGCATCACATGCCTAAGCTACTAATTAGAATGCTAACATCATAAAACAAAAGTTAGGATTCATAAGACATAACCATGATCATAACCATAAGCATCCATCATATATGAAATTGAAAACCATACATCATATACATCAAATCATCAAAAAAATAATATATGTAACAATGTATTATCTATCTCAAAAAAAATATGCATCTCACTACATCAATGCACAAGATGGTATCAAAATAATATATCACAATAACATATTCGACCATAATCATTGACATCCACCATTACCACTAGCCCCATCTATGCCTGCACTTGTACCTAGTGGTGGTCCCCTTGGGACCCCTACCTAACCTAATATAGAAGCCCACTGACCTATAGTAGCTATCAATGGCCCACTATCTTAGATCACTCTGTACTCTACATACCTCATAGCCTAGGGAAACTAGTCTAATACCATCACCTCATAATATTTAGTCTCTACCATAGTAGCTAAATAACATGCTTGAGGCACTATGTCTAGTGTCCCTCCTACTACTATTGCACCTACCCAACCCTCTATTTGAGTAAGTCTCTCTCACTTGTAATGGTGGCAAGTTGACCTTGCAATATGGTGATTTGGCCTATAGTTTGGCCACCTATCCCTGTAACACCTGTATCTGAGCTTGAGCTGTAACCAATGCCACCCCTACCTATCCATCTTGACTGACTAAATCTACAACCATCATTTTCACCCCTCCATAATTTCCACCCATGTCTATCACTACATAGATCAACTATTACCAAGACATATAACCATCTATGTACCTTGCATCATCCATAAGAACCCTAACAAAAAGCTCCTCAAAACCACCATCTAATATTATCTGAGTATTCTGGGGTACCAATAATTAAGCCTCTAAGTCCTATCTCCTATATCATGGATGTAGTCCTAGTATACCCTATAACAAGACAAACTGGCACCATACCTAATTGAATAGAATCAACTCAATATCACCCTCTCAATGGCCCATTATCCACCTATAATTCTACATCATAAGGGTTTGCCTCTTATAGCTCATCTAGATGGGAAAATATAGATATACTTTCCAAGTGATATCCCTAGCTACCAATGCACCTAGGCCACCTCTAAACCAATTGAAATCATGTACTCCACCTCCTACCCATGATGTATCCATATCATCTCTCCATCTTATGAACTTGGTGGGGAACTCAATTTATGTATACCCTGCTCACAACAATCCCATTGGTATCAAAACTTGGATGTGTTTATAATTCCAATAATGAAGAACTAGGCCCATGTTGATACCATATCTCCTATGGTGTCTGAAACCCAATAACTCCCTACAAATTTGAACCAACAAAATTATGACCCAACCAAACACTATCTTCCTAAGTAATAAATCCACCAAAATAGTCAACAATACATATGGGAACATCCCACTACTATAATCTAATATCCCAAAATAAGTAAAAATAATAATTAGCATCATCATCAATCTCCTCTCCTCTAGAGCCCTCTCATATAATGATGTATAGATAAACCCCCCAGAATGCCACCAGACCTAGTCACTATCATCTCCATACAGATACTTAACATATTCATCCCACTCCTCCTACTCTATCTGGTATATCACCTTGTCACATAGTGGGATCCAAGTGATGTTATGTACATCTTTTGGGAGAATAGTCATCTCCCTAATCAGTAGTAAAAAAGTATTAGTAGTAGGATCCCATCTCTTGATGAGTGCTATGATAATTGATGCATCCCTAGGCACATGTTGGTAGTGCCTCATTGATCCTAGCCCTACTTCATCTATATTCCCCTAATCATCCACCATCATCCCTTGAGAAGTGTAAAGAAGATGCACAGTACATGATCATGCATCTAGATCTACTCTCAAGCTTGCACCCAATCAAAAATCTTGACTTAGACCCTAACTAGTCTCATCTACCCTATCTTTTAAATGTTACCCTAACCATAACATATTTGACCTAACCATAACCACCACCCATTTACCCCTTTCACCTAGCCTTTTTGACCAAACTGTAAGCCTAACCACTCATCTTAACCCTAAAACCTAAATACCATCCCTAAGCCCTCAATACTTTTAAAACCCTACCTTATCCTAGCTAACCTCTAGTGGTCATACTAATTATCAATGGTTGGGGACCCCTAGTTCCTAGGGTGTTGACCATCGATGGTCAGACCTAACCATCGATGGTTACCTATGGGTATTTCATGGCTAAAACACCCAAAAACCATAAGGCCTAAAACATTAAGCAAGCTTGAAATACACTAGCCCAATCACCCTACCCAGCTAATGTGCCATCCAATCACCCTACCTACCATATCAATCTAACACTCTACCCACCATTTTGACCAACACCTCCAAAAACAATACCTAGGGCATACTAGCCAACAACAACAATTTTCACACCTACCCAACCCAAGATAATTAAAAATAGTAAAATAAAACTACACTACCAATTTAAATGCACCCCTACCTCATTTTATGACCTCTTTTATGGTATGAGGTCATGAGTAGCTGCCCGACTGCATTCTCATAATCCCTACATTTTGGACCCACACAATCACCCACATGCCTTTGGCTAACAAGCAACACCCACCTCAACAAATACCTTACTCGTAATACACCAAAATCATCAAAGCTCTATTAAACATAACAAAATGGTAAAAATGACAAATGACTTTTATTTTTTCCTTTTACCCCAAGATTTTTAGGGTTTCCTTTGACCATCGATAGTCACCTTCTAGGAACCCTCACTGTCGATGGTCAAGAAACCCTTTACACCCCTAATTCCACTTTTTTTGTAACCTACTAAATCCTAGCATAACTACACCAGGATCTTGACTACTTTGGATATGCCTTTATCCCACCAACATGACCACCTCATCACCTTTTTGTTGGTCTATTTTGGCTAATCTAGTGCATAATTTTGTGACACTTTTTGCATGGTCCTTTTACCCCAATGACAACATTTCCATGTTGACCTTTTACATTTTGTGCCACCTCATGCATACTGACGCACTTGTGTCTCATCAAGAGCAATTCCTACCTCAGATACCCATGACACTTGACCCATTTATGTTTTCCCTAGGAGCACTTCTTACCTTGGATACCCACTAAAAACACAACCATCACTTAGGAGACTTACATTTATGAGTGTTCCTAGCCACCATGCCTATAGGTGATCACATAGTTCACTCATCACTTATCTACTTAACACCAACCCTTTTTTTTACCAACATTGGAAATCTAGTCTATGCGCGATCTTAGCTATCACACCTTTTTTTTGCACTTTATGTGCAACTTTGCATCTCAAGTGCCCAACCTATCATTCACCCATTTTCTCATCAACAACCACCATTTATCAAACCCTGACCCAATTTTAGTTTTCACTCATCAACTCTTGGTTTGAGGGGGAATACCTCCTTCCACTCTCAAGGTAACCAGACCCTTAAACCATACTCTATTTTTGTTTTATAACTCATTTACACAAGCTATACAAAAAAGGGGCAAAATGTAAACATCAAAAATCCACACACCTATGATTTTGAATGTCAAAAATACCTTTGTACCCCTTTGGTACCAACCTAAAATTATAAATATTTAACTAACTAATCTACACTTATTTTCACCTAACTAAATAACCCTGGCCTTTAGGAACCTATCCCTATGGACCTTGACCATCGATGGTCAGACTTGGGAACCCCTTACTATCAACTATCAAGGTTCACCTTTTAACCAAGAGCATGAAATATCCACCAACCCATTGCTAAATATAACCTTATATAATTTATGTTGCAAGCCTTTGTATGCACAAATTATATTTATATGACCCACTTACACCTTCACTTCTATCTCTTGCTTGTGCCTATAAGAGAGAGTGGTCTGGGAGGTCAAATCCATCTATAATAGTTTTTAGGAGCTTAGGAGCTCAGGGGTTTTCTTTTGTAGGTAAATTAAGTCAATTAATATCATTAATGTTATCAAGCATTATCAGCCTTATTATTGAGATCCAACTCATCATCACCTCTCAACTAAGCTTTTAGGTACCGTTACTCTGTTGGAATCAAGCTAGACTCCACCATTAGGTTAACTGCATCAACCACCCACCTAATGGACTTTTGGTAAAATAAGTGCTTATTTATTACTATTCATTTACTTTTATTCCATTTCATAATTAGTGTATCCTTTTCCCAACTCCCATAATTCATCTATGTAATCATGGTATTCAACTATTGATCAAACTTAAAAATACACAGTCAACCATTAATGATCAGACCCCAACCACTGATGTTAGACATAACCACCGAAGGTCACCCCAACTGTTGATGGTCACGTATGGCACCAAAATATAACAACCTATTTTCACCTACTTAACCCCAACCAAATCCAATTTTTTGTGTTTGTGACCACTCACAGACCTTTTTTAGATTTTTTTGAAGCATACCCCAACCCCTTAGCACTAGTATTAATTATTTTATCACTAATTTGATCATTTATAGTCTATATTCTTAACAAACATTCTTGTGTTTAGTTTTAGTAATATTTTTAAATTGATTTAAGTACCTTATTTCTAGTTTTTTGAACTTAATTATTTGAAACATGTGAATTGACAACCCCTAAGGATCCTCTCACTTCTAGGATCTAGCTATCACTAGGAAATACACCCAACTATCTATCTAACAAATAAGTTTGCTTTAGTGTTTTCTTATTTGTATGTCTTCATCCTAAACCAAAGAGGATCTCTTCAGAATCTTTTGATTTAGCATGCGCATAAATAAACAAGTTTTTCAACCATACCTGTATCAAGTTTCTTTTCTCTCTTTCTTTAGAACTTAAGTGAAAATTTACATGAAACAATAGGTTATCAATCCAATCAAACAAAGTATTTTTATTAATTATAATTTAAAAAAATAATAAAAAATATATAAATACCAAAAGTACACACATTATGTCTCCTTAGGGAGTGGGCCCTTGCTCACCCTTGGATTCAGGGTCAAAATAATTCAGTCCTGAGGAAACAATCTTGACTAATGCATAGAAATGAAAGAGTATTCTTTGCCACAAAATATTCTTGTATTTTGTATTCAAAATGAAAATTCTTGAAATGGTTTTTCACTCTATAAATCAATCAGGGATCTATAGTTTATTAGATATAAAGGAAACTAATTGTCTTTAAATGCTAGGTAACAACTTAACTAGCTAAACAAGATAATATTCACAAAGATTGGTTAAGATGGCCAAAATAGGGAAATTTTTTTTAACAATATCCATATGTAGTGGAGGAGATCCTCATGGGATTTTAAACTATTTGTTCCAACCATATTTGGTTACCAAATCTTGTCCAAAGTTGTAATCTATATCTACCAGCTTCTAAAAATGGAAAGCTACATATAGATATAAGTCTTTATATAGATATATGCAAAAATAGAAAGTATCTAAAAGATAGCTAGAGGATTTTGGATCATCATGGAATAGTTGAAGGAATATTTATAATGCATTTTAAACATGTTTTAGATGAGTCCATAGCGTGTTATCAAAATGTAGCTTGGTTGTCAAAATCCGTAGCTACCTACCAAGGTTCATAAAACACCTGAAAAATTCTAAAGCTTCATTATAATGATAGGTTTATGACTAATAACATTATTTTTATTCATGGAATCATATAAATAATATTATTTAGATGCTATAATACCTATACATATCAAAAATGGGGGACTAAACATGCAAATAGTTATAACATTATGTAAACATTGCTAATTCAGACTCACACAAG